>UESW01003916.1:206810-257010 GCA_900491605.1 Calamus simplicifolius | reverse complement strand
GATGGCATGCAGAGCATGGTAGGGAGGATGAAAAGTTAACCCACCCAGTGGACTCCCCGGCATGGAAGGATTTTGACAGAAACACCCCGACTTTGCCTTGGATAGTCGTAGTGTGCGGCTTGGTTGGCTGCAGATGGTTTTAGCCCCTTCAGGTCCATGACCGGGGCAACTCATAGTACATGGCCAGTGGTGTTGGTTCCGTACAATCTTCCTCCTTGGTTATGTATGAAGCAACCTTTTCTGATCCTATTCACTCTTATTGACGGACCAAGGGGCCCTGGGGATAAAATTGACATGTATATATTGACGAGTTGAATGAATTATGGGCCGAAGGTGTGATGACTTTTGATTCTGAAGGAAATGAAATGTTCAAACTTTGCGCTGCATTATTATGGACAATCAATGACTTCCCGGCATATGCGAATTTGTCAGGTTGGAGCACAAAGGGGGAATTTGCCTGTCCTTGTTGCAATCAGAGTAAAAAGTCAACCTGGCTAAAACATGGCAAAAAGTGGGCTTACACAGGTCACAGACGTTTTTTACCTCCATTGCATAGGTTCAGAAGGGATAAAGTGTCAGTCGATGGCACTCGAGAATATGGTCCAACACCACAAATAATGACTGGGGTTGATTTGTTATCACAACTTGAACAAGAGCAAATACGCACAGTATATGATTTTCAAGATCTGTTAGCCCCTCCATTACCTGCTATTCCTGGTGCGAACAGAAGGCGCAGTCATAACTTGAAGAAGAAAAGTATTTTTTACGAGTTACCATACTGGAAAGATAATTTACTGAGGCACAACTTGGATGTTATGTACATTGAGAAAATATGTGTGATAATATATTATGGACCCTTCTCGGTGTTAAGGAAAGTCCAAAGACAGTGCCAATACACGTCGTGATTTGCAGGAAATGGGCTTGCGGAAACCACTACACTTACAGTTGACAGAGTCTAACAAGGCATACATGCCTCCTGCACAGTACACAATGAGTAAAGATGAGAAGGAGGCATTTCTTTCCATTTTGAAAGGGGTCAAGGTGCCTGACGGCTATTATTCTAATATTTCTAAGCGTGTAAATATGAAAGAAAGGACTTTATAAGGTTTGAAGAGTCATGACAATCACATTCTCATTCAACAATTAATTCCTATTGCAATCCGAAATTATTACCTAAGAATGTTGTTGAGCCCTTGATTGAGGTGAGTAACTTCTTCAGACAACTGTGTTCAAGAGTCCATCGCACAAATGATTTGAAAAGTCTCCAGGATAGGATTGCGCTAACACTGTGTCATCTGGAGAAACTCTTTCCACCTTCATTCTTCGATGTAATGGTCCACTTGACCATACATTTAACAGGTGAAGCCTTGCTTGGTGGCCCTGTCCAATTTCGGTGGATGTATCCTATTGAGAGGTACCTGAATACGTTAAAAAGGTATGTGCGTAACAGAGCTCGTCCAGAGGCATCAATAGCTAAGGGTTATTTGATGGAAGAGTGTACTAATTTCTGTGCTGCATATCTTAATGATGTTGAAACCAAACTTGATAGGCCCTTGCGGATTAATGATGGTCCTATTGGGGAGGGAACACCATTTGATCTAGATAACATCGACTGGATTCAAGCTCATCGATACGTGTTATTTAACACTCCATCAGTTGTGGCATTGATTCAGTAAGTGAATGCTCATTCATATATTTAACTTATTCGTGTTATGTCTAACTCAATCAAGCTTGTCATTAACACATGTTGTTCTGCATTACAGGACACACATTGATGAGCTCAAACGGGACATGCCTCGTGCGACAGATAATCAAATTCGGTAGTCCCATTTTCAATCATTTCACGATTGGTTCAAGAATTATGTATGTATAGATATGGTTGTATGTGTACATATGGTTGTATGTGCTTCAATTTGTTCTTATCATATTAGTTTTACACAACTTTATTTAATGATTACGTTAATTCTATAGGTGTACAATTTACGACAGCGAGTGAAGGTACTTTGACTGATGAAATGAACCAACTGGCTGATGGTCCGTTTATAACGGCACGACGTTACACAACTTGTGATGTCAATAGGTTTGATTTCGCGTCAAAGAAGTAGATGAGAAATGAGCAACACAACATAGTGGTCTAAGGTGTCCTTCTGTCGATGCAGGTTATTATTATGGCCAGTTGAAAGATATCATTGAAGTTATATACAGTCACGGATTAAAATTTTTGTTATTCAAGTGTGACTGGGTCGATCCAATCCGTGGGACTAAAGTTGACAAGTATCAATTTAGGTTGGTAAATTTCAACAATTTGTTATATCGAGATGAGCGAGTAAGTAATGAACCCTACATATTGGCCAGGCAAGCCGAGCAAGTTTACTATGTTATAGATCCCATGGATCCTAACTGGCAAGTTGCAGTTAAAATGTCAAGGAGGGGGGTGTATCAAATTGAAGATAATGAGCCAGATATTGATGCATTTGCTCAGCAAGTTCTTGACCAAAATGTAATATTTCAACGTGATGAGAATGTCAACTGGGTTAGAGAGACCGTTGAAGGAGATACTATCGACTTGCATGACCAGTGAACTGTTATCTCCTTTTTTCCTTCTCAATTTTGCTTAAGAATATGTTTGACTTTTTGTTTACGAATGGTTTTAGTTATTACGTGCAATTTATTTATCTTATGATATAAACAGATATGTCCAGACGTAAGAGGAGAGAGCGTCCACACACGATGGACGAGTTTTTACATCAGAGCCAGGCTCGTACGCCGACGAGGGATCCTAGTCGACGGATGCCTATGGACCATGATCCACAGACACCCTTAGTGGGTCCCCCCGTATCGACACCTGCACCGGCACGATTTAGATCTCCCCAGTCCATGCCAGTAGGGCCTTCTCCATCTACAGTTGGTGCATTGACCTCCACACATACTGGTATAATTTCATTTTTATGTTTAACAATTATATAGAATAATTTTAGTTTTATTTAACTAATAAGTTTATTGTTTATAGCTTCTACTACGACGAGTTCATCTTCTAGTAGGGGTAGGGGCCCAGCTAGAGGGATTCCTTCATGGAATGCTGGTACTCGTTATGATGTGCAATTTGACGACACATTTCACCCAGTTGAAGAAGGGGCTCGCCCGTTTATCAGCCAGTTGGGGCATATGGTTCAAGACCCACATAGATTTCCCCTGACAATGCTTGATTGGACAACTTTTCCTCAGGATACGATAGATCGACTCTGGGGGGAGGTTAAGGTAAGCCACTGAGTTCTATCTTAGCTTCAAGGTTCTTATACGATGTGTCAATTTAGTACACCTTGACTAATAAAATTTTTTGTCCTATGCAGGACAATTTGAGGTCATGTCCTAATGATTTTCGTCCAGTTTGCTTGGCAAAGTGTCGAAAGTTATGGAAAGACCACAAGAACAAGGTAAAGAAAGAGCATTGGGAGAAGAATGTGGACGACCCAGACCTTCTTCAGCAAGTCCCAAGGGGCGTTCTCCCTGCACAGTGGCCTGAGTTGGTCCGGTACTGGTCGAGTGAGAAGGCAAGGGTGAGTAGTTCAACCTATTTTTTGTTAAATTCATATGAAACATTCGGTGTAAACTTATAAACACGACCCAAAATGAATGCAGGAAGAGGCAGAGCGAAATTCTCAAAATCGCTCGATGCAGGGCCCTACTCACAAGCTTGGGACTCGACACGTTACGCAGATCTGGCACGAGGTAAACTGTCATGTTAGACCATACGTGTTTTGATTGTTGACGTAGTTTGTATTCATATATGTAGATGACATGATTTATCCTTCGACAGTTACGTGAGCGGGGTGCACCGACCGACCAGATGTCTGTGTGGATGGCGAGTCGCAGGCTCGACCATCCTGAGGTTGCAGCTCTTGTAGTAAGTATTTACCTTTACGCAATACTTTTTTTAACCTATTATGAGATTTATTGATTTACTATTCTAATTTGGCTGCTTTCTTGCACACATGCCCAGTTTGAGGCTCGATTGGCCGAGCTGCCAGAGGAGGAGCGACAGGTAGTTGCTAGGCGGGATGAGATATTCCACACCATCATAGGCCAGGATAGGCACAGATACACACTTACATACGGCACGGGCATACCATGTTCGACTATCATGCGAGCGGAGTCATCCGGATGTAGTTCATCCCAGGGCTCACGCCTGCGAACTAACGAGGAGGTGGTTGAGCTGGTCCAGTCTCTTCACCAGTAGATGGATGCGCGTGTCGAGGATCTTTGGGTAAGGATGCAGGTTGTGATGCAGGCCGAGGTGCAGGCTCAGGTACATGAGCAGGTGCAGGCATTTAAGACGGAGCTACAGCATCAACTAGCTCAGAGTGGTGTCCCTATAGCTGATGATTCAGATCCACTGATTCATACTCAGGTTCATAATTGAAGACATATGTATTTAAATTTAATTTAATTACTTTTAAATATATATTATTTATTTCTATTGTTAATCATATACTGTAATATTGTAGGCCCCAGACGCTGGCAGTGGTCACCAGGTGAGACATGAGTCAGTTGGTGAGGGCATGCCTGATCCAGTAGGCTCAAATGAACAGAATCGGGTATGAGTTTATGAATATGTTTTAAGTTTATTAATTTCTAAATAATCTAAGTATATATGAAAGAATGTATCGTACTTCATTTTTAGTTGTATCCATAAATTCCTTGTTATTCTTTATGCACATTAAAATAGAGACATTTAGTGACCTGTAGGAACAAACGGCGCGTGAATTGGACACTCGAGGGGCCCGGAATAGGACAATGTATGTTTAAGTTGAAACTTAAAACTTAGAAAACCAGACTTTGCCTCTAACGTTCCAAACACAGCATACGAGGTTCAATGCTCGTCAAACTTGAGGAGCACGATCTCTACGCCATTAGTGACTTGTAGGAACAAACGGCGCGTGAATCGGACACTCGAGGGGTCCGGAATAGGACAATGTACATTTAAGTTGAAACTTAAAACTTAGAAAACCAAACTTGGCCTCTAACGGCCCAAACAGAGCATACGAGGTCCGATGCTCGTCAAACTTGAGGAGCACGATCTCTACACCATTAGTGACTTGTAGGAACAAACGGAGCATGAATCAGACACTCGAGGCGTATAGAATCGTACATAATGATTTTATTTTCAAAATTTTGAATTGTATCACTTTTAATATTTATTTTACATAATTATATTTAATTATATTTATGTTTATTGACTAATAAATTTAATTTTTTATTTCAGATTGATTGATTGGTGCTGCATTGGACTACTGTCTTCTTTATGTTTTTTTCTAGGAAATTGTATTAGATCTTTTTATTTTTTTTTATTAGAAATCAAAGACATTGCATATTTATTAATATAGATAAATGGTTTTTATTAGCTTATACTTTTATTGTGTGTGTATAATTTAATTTTAATATTTAGTTTATATAATTTGTAAAACAGGTATAGGTACCCAAACAAAAAAATTCAATAACCAAAAATAAAATGAATTAGAAAAATAACAAAATCCAGTATTAGCGACCGCCTAGGCGGTCGCAAATGGCTCAAAAGGATGTCGCTAATGATGCATCAGAATAGAAAATAAAAAATAAAAAAATAAAAAAATAGTATTAGCGACCGTCTAGGCGGTCGCAAAGGCCCTTCAGGCAATCGCTAATAGTCAATTCTGCCCTCCATCTAGCGGTCGCTAAAAGTCTTTAGCGACGAGTTTCTGGCGGCTAACATGTGGCGGTCGCTAAAAACTATTAGCGACTGCTTTTTAACTTTTAGCGACCGCTAAAAGTGTTTTTTCTACTAGTGAGTGAAGGAAGAGGTTTATATCATGCGAATTTTTCGAACTAGCTAGGATATTTTTGGATTTAAATTAGATATTGATTATATTAGGTCAATTACTACAAGAAAAATTTATTTTAGCAATGCTAAAATACGTCGCTAATGCGTCGCTAAATCCATTTAGCGACGCATTTTGATCGTCGCTGTAAATTTCATCGCAAACTGCTATCCGTCGCAATTTCATCGCTAATAGCGACGCAATAAAATATGTCATTATTTTGCGATAAAATATAAGTCGTCACAATTTAGTGACGCATTAGCGACTTCAAATTGCGTCGCGATATTGCAACGCAAATTGTATCGCACTATTGCGACACATCTGATTGCGTCGCAAAATTGTGACTTAATCAGATGCGTCGCAATATTGCGACGCAATCGGATGCGTCGCAATATTATGATGCAATCATATGTGTCGCAATATTGCGACGTAATATGCGTCGCAAAATTATGAATTTAATTTTTTTAAAAAAATTGCGATGAAATTTTTTTAAAAAAAGTTAAAAATGTTATTAAAACTCTTAATACAATTTCATTGCATTCAATCGAAACATTATTGCTAAATATCCAAAAATATTGATCGAAATATTCATCACAAAATTTTAATAATATATAAAAATTTATTATATAATAATTAAAAATTTTGATATACAAAACAGAAAAAAAATACATCAAGAATCCGTCCTATCACGATCACGGGAAGGCTGCGGAGGCTGAAATAGATCCTGCGATATTTGGCGAACCAATTCTTGCATCTGCTCTCTCATGTCTGCAAGTTTTTGCCGAACCTTTTATCGAACCTCCTCCGTAATAGATCTCTGAATGTCATCTAAACGAATGTCGTCTAAACTCTTACAAGATGTTAGATGTATGCTTGATCCAGGATTTAGATTGGTTCTAACTTTTTTAACCTGATCCAATTAATGGGTCTTAGGTTTGGTTTTAGCGGCCTGGTTATAGATTAATTCGCTCGATTTGCAACCCTAAATCCGACAATTTTGGCTGGCAGCTTGTCTTGAAATATGTCACATGACCTCAGTTTATTATTGTAAATTGGTTAAAATTAAGGAAGTCTTTGTTCCCATGATCACATGAACTTTAGTGGTGCAATGGGCCAATGTGTCCCATGGTTGTTGGGGTACCAGCTTCAATAGTTGAATCATACCGCCCTAAACATTACACAACCTGTATCAAATTCATAATGAACCATACTGGACCGTGCAAAATTAATGCATGAACTAAGCTGCCCACTCCACAGGTCCCCTACAGCTTGTCCTTTTGCACTGTTTTGAGAGAAGTGAGGGAACATCCGCACATAAATTTATTGAAAGCAAAGAAACTTATGATTAAGATGAAGAAAAAAAAATTATACACTCTTGCGTGATAGCTTGGCCAATTTTTTGGATAAAGATTGCCTAGCTATAATCTTAATTATGAGGAATGGAATAGGACAAAGATTTTTTTTCATTTCATACATGCCACATATATATCATAACTAGTTGATCTCAACTTTCATTATCACCTTCTTCCGCCTTCATTTGGACCACAGCTTGCAAAGGTTGGTAGGCAATTTACTCACTATGATCCTACTTCTAATGTCTCTCGGTATTAATAGAGATAGAGAGAGAGAGAGAGAGAGAGAGAGAATCTAAAAAATAAGTAATCTGTTTGACTCATAAATAGTTCCTCATGGCTGGTCCCCCAATTGTTTGTGTGCTTCCATTCCATTTCCATTGGATATTAGGCTAGAGAAGTGACGCAAGATTGTAGAGGTATCTTGGATGAAAAATCTTCTTATTTTAGAATTAGGATATTTAAAGTGACCTTTCATAAAAGTCCATTATTCTATTGTTTTTAAAGATCATATAATCTTTGGCCATCCCAATTGCATCCATCTCCCAACCGCGGTTGCATCTCAACAACTCAACTCATCTAAGCCTTTTCCCAATTACATGGGGGCTTCCTTCACTCTGCTCTATTCAGGACCAAGTCGACATTCAAATTACAAATAATTATATATTTTTTAATTATTTCTGTTCATATTAGTTTAAATCTACCTCTATCTCTATCCTTACCATGGATTGTTAAAAGATCACTCTTTCTAACTCAAGTATTTAAAGGTCTACGTTGTATATGTCCAAACCACCGTAATCGATTTTAACTCATTTTATCTTTAATTGGGGCTAATCCTATCATTTCTCTTATATGTTTATTTCTAATTCAATCTTTTAAAGTTTTACCACATATCCATTTTAACATACACATTTCTGTTATACTTAATTTATTCACATGTTGTTTCAATATTGCCCAATACTCTGAACCATGGTTACATCTCTCTGCCAAAATATTCTCTGATCTTTGAAACATTGATCTTGCTGAAAATTTTTTTCTACTTTAAATTAGCTCCTAGCAAACTACAAAGGGACCACCAGGATTGCATCAAATTAACCTGAACGAGAACGTAACAGAAAATATCAATAGCACCTAAGTTCTTAGCTAGAAGCACCAAAACAACGTTATATACCCGGAAATCCCCCACCTGCCATCTGAGCTAGGTAACTTATACGATCGAAAGACCCTTAGGTGTAACCATAGGAATTATACAAGGCTTATTTTTGTTAACCTTTTTCAAATTAACAGATAAACATGCATGAATTCATATCAAGTTCAAATGCTATGAGTTTACTAATAAAGTTGAGTTAAATTATTTACAAATATCAGTGTCAGACATCTAATATGGCTGATCTACTAGCTTCTCACCCAGATTAGATTTCATTCTTGATCCTAAGCATCTTAATGCTCTATTAAAAAAGATAATGCAAAAGAATATAGTGAGTCTAAGTCCAATAAGAATCCCACTCGCACACCCATCATCATAAATACACAATATATAATATCATGAATATTAGTAAAAATAAATGAATAAATGAGAAATAAGACATATCCAAATCTAGATAAATTAAATCAGTTATCCATGAGGATGACTAGAAAACAGCTTTATCCATGAGGATAACTAAGAATAGGCCTACTCATGAGGATAATAAAAAAATAGATGTGCCTAGGGGTGTAATTGAGCCGAGTCAAGTCGACGCAATGCTAAGCTCGAGTTCGACTCGACTCTAAAATTTAAAACTTAAAACTCGACTCGAGCTCAATCGAGTTTCTTATTTAGAGCTTGAACTCGAGCTTGATGATATACTCGATATACTTGAGCTTGACTCGACTTGACTCAAATTTTTATGTAAAAATTTAAAAAATAATTTTTAAATTAAAATAAAATATGTTCTTAATTAAAAGTTAAAGAAGTTTTATATAGTTAGAATAATATTATAAATATGTATAATTATAGGGGTAAAATAGTAAAATTAAGTAGGCTCAATTAAGCTTGCGAGCTTTTTAAAACGTATTTTAATACTCGAACTCGACTCGATAATATACTCGAGTAGCTCGAGCTTGAGCTTGATTCGATAAATAGCGAATCAATTTTGAATATTTCTTGAATCGATTTTGAGCTACTTACGAGCTGTCTTGGCTTAATTATACCCCTAGTATGCCTATGAAGATGATAAGGAAAAGGTTTGCCCAGAAGAATAACCAAAATAATGTCTGTCAGTATGGATAATCGGAAACAAGCACTTGTGGAGACAAACAGCTCATATGATTAGTTTAGTATCTTTCATTATCTATCCGATTATAATTTTAAATTACATATGGATTTAAGTTTCACTTTATGAATACATGCCTAATGATCATATTACATTTTTAGCATATGTTCTCATCACCACCATCAGCAACTTCAAAATAAGTTCTTATCCCTAGGTTTTCCCACAAGCAGCCAACACAACAACTAATTCAATACCTTCCATCATCATTCCTTTCCCATTCCAGTTTAGCAATTTTTAATTTTATAATAATATGTACATAATTTTTATAGCATTTAAGGCTAAAAGAGAGTGCTTAGAAAACTACTTAAATATAAGAATGAAGAAGTATATGAAAATAAATAAAATAATTAAGAAAAAAGTTAGAAAGATAATATGAAAAACTAAATATAAGGCATATGAGAAATTATACTATAAGCTAGAAACTAAAGATGAAGAAAATGACATATAGAATTATAAGAGTAAGAGACAATAAAACTAAATATATGTTTCAGATTAAATACATTAAAGATAATGATCAAAAAGTTTTGGTTAAGAAAAAAGAGATCAAAGAAAGATGAAAAATTATTTTAATATATCCTAAAATAAAAATTACATAAATAATTTAGGATGCCCTATTGGCTTCATTAAGATAAAATTATGGTATGTACTTATAGATTTAGGACATTTGAAGTAAATGAGGCTATAAAAAAATAGAAGTAGAAAAAGTTGTAGGATCTGATAAGATTCCTATAAAAGTTTAAAAATATTTAAATAATATTAGAGTAAAATGGATGATAAATTTATTTAATATAATTTTTTTTAAAAAGATATCTAATAAATAGAGAAAAAGCATTATAGTATAATTTATAAGAATAAAGAAGATATTTAAAATTACTCTAATTATTATGGTATCAGTTTAAACTTTGGAGAGAGTAATTGAACATATGTTGAAACTGTATTGCAAAAATATTAGAGAATCAATTTGGTTTTATGCCAAAAAAGTTGACCATAGAAGCTATTTTCCTTTTTAGAAGGTTAATGGAGATATATAGAGTAAAGAAACATGATTTTTATATGGTTTTTATTGATTTAGTTATGGAAACATATAATAGAGTTTCTAAAAAAGAAAGGAGTACCTATTAAATATATTAACATAATAAAAGATATATATGATGGGGCAATTTCTAGTATAAGAACTATTGGTAATAATACTAACAAATTTTCTATTACAATAGGCTTACAATAAGGTTATACTCTTAGTCTTTATCTTTTTTTAGTTATAAATGAGTTTACCAAACAGATTTAGGATGATATTTCATAGTGTATGTTATTTGTAGATGATATAGCAATAGTAGATAAAACTAAAGAGAGTTAATTGTAAGGTAGAATTATAACAAATGCATTAGAATCTAAAGGTTTTAGATTAAGTATGACAAAAACAAAATATGTAGAATATAATTTTAATATAATTAGAAATGAACATGAATATAGAGTACAAATTGAAGATCATGAAGGTATTACGAATAATTATTTTTGGTATTTAAGATCGATTATTTATAAAGAAGGAGAGATTGAAGATGTTGTCTATAAAATTAAAACAGATTGGATAAAATGAAGAAGTATAATTAGAATATTATATATTTATAAAGTATCTACCAAGTTAAAAAAAAGTTTTATAGGACAACCATAAGACCATCTATATTTTATGGTATAGAATATTGGACAGTAAAAAATATGCATACACAAGATGATATACGAAAATGAGAATGTTGGATGTGTGTAGTATAAGAAAAAAATAAAATAAGAAATAAAATCATTTGTAAAAAAATAGATGTAGCTCTAAACAAGGATAAATTAAGAAAAAGATGATTTAAATGGTTTGACATATGTAACGTATACTTAGAGGTGCACATGTGCGGAAGAGTAAATACATGTAGAGAGAAAAAGAGGTAAAAATAAATCGAAAATTATATGGAAGGAAGGATATAGAAAGACTTAAAATTTTTGCATCTTATAAAAAAATATAACTCAGAATAGAGCTTAATGGAGAAAAAAAGATTTATGCAGCTGACCTCAACTAGTTTGGGATTAAGGCTTTATTGTTGTTGTTGTTGCATGTACATAGATTTTTGTAAATTTATGTCAAGCTAGATTCCAAACATGGACAAATTATAATTTTACATTATTTAACACATCTTCAAAATAAATATTTGATAAAATTTCATCAGCATATCTATTATGAAGCCATAGAATTTTCGATTCTGTTGAGTTATTTATAGGGTTAATTTCATACATGATTACATGATCATTCCATTAGAAGTTAGTCCACATCATAATCTATTTAATACCCAAAATACACAAATGCATACCATAGAGACGTAATCACAAATTGAACTTGCCATAACAAAATTTTCATACAATACTGCATAAAATAAGCATATTATGTATCATATGAATCATGTGACATGGCCAGGTGAATGCACGCAATGCAAATAGATTCTTACTAGATTTTTACAGCAAGCCTAACTTCTTCTTAATCTTAATGGCTGCCTACATATACCGATAACATTGACTTTAATTAGGAATAATTTGTTTTCATTAATTTAAAATTAAAATCGGAATCTTGGGTAGGCTTGAGGTCAACAGAGCCAATGCAACTAAGGTACCTAAGGATTGAAAGATAAGCCATGGAACCAAAGTCTTCATGCATCATTTTTTATACATAAGGCGTATATATATATTTTTTTTGGTACAATATAAGGCGTATATTGAGCATGTGCATTGGCCGTGTTTCCATCGACTTATGAGCAGGCAGTGATGGAACCTTTTTGTGGGGCCCAAGGGACATGGGGCCCAACAATTGGACCAAACGCACAACAATGCCCGAATGGCATGTCGGTATAACGCCCAGCTCATGGCTATCTAATTGATGGATAGCATGGTTAGTTTTTCTTGTCACTTTTACTGCTCAAGAATTAAGTAGGCCAACTACTTTACAGCGAAAAAAACCAAAACCAGCCTTCATAAAGAAAAAAGCTGGGTTTTGTTTATCCGTCTTCCCGAGCTCCCTGTTTCAAGCCTGCTTTAAGATTTATGCTTACAGACGTTTGCGCCTGATCTCAGTTGATCCCCGGTGTTTTCTCCATCTGCTTCTTCCGCTCTCTTCCCGATCCTTTTCTCTCCTATCTGATGGCGCTAGATGCTGCCAAGGTCCGTCCGATGGCAAGAAGAAAGGAGGTGGAGTCGAGCTTCAAATGGGTTTCTTCGTCCCCATCTCTGACGGAGATCGCCAATTTGGAGACAGCTTTCCCGATATAGTCCAGATTCCGGCTTCGGCCTTGGAAGATGATGTTGATAGCTAGGAGAAGCTGGCTATCATCGTCGCACTTTTCATCGCTGGGTTCCTCCCGATGCTTTCATCCAAGAATTTCGACGCGCAGGTGTTCTAGGAGAATTCCAGATTGTTAGTCTGGCCTTCCGTTGCCACATAGTTAAATTCTCGGACCCCTCTGCGAAGGTTATGGCTCTAGGCATGCCCTGGCTGGTTAATGGTCAGCCGGTGGCAGTGGAGGGCTGGCGAGCGGATTTCGTTCCAGCTGATGACTCTTTTTCGTCGGCTCTCATATGGATTCGTCTGCCGAATCTGCCCCTGGAGTATTGGTCGGACGCTATCCTCTCTTCCATTCTTGCTCGGCGGGTAGCTTCCTCTTCTCCGATCCTCCTACGGTGGCGCGAAGCAGAGGAGGCTATGCGCGGGTCTGTGCCAGAGTGGACTTGACTTGCTCGCTGCGGCCGGGTGTCCGTGTGAGGGGATCCAATCTCCCTTCTGGCAATCGTTCGTCTATGAACAGTTGGAGGGTTTATGTTCTATGTATGGATCTCTGCATCTTCGAGGCCACTGCAATCTCCGGCCGCAAGAGGTTTCTTCGTCGTCCCCGGCTCTCCCCTGTTATGGGCCTTGGTTGGTGGCTGTTCGGCAACGGATCTCATCGCATGGGCCTCTGCCTGGTGGAAAGACGACGCCAGATGCTTCCGCGACTGCTCTCCTTCTTCTGATGCTCCGGGTTCCGCTGCTTCTGGCCGGGCTTCCTCTGCTCCTGGCTTGGCTTCGGATGTTGTGTTCTCTGCTCCAGGATCGGGGCAGACCCAGGAGGGCTGGTCGGTCCCTGGGAGATCTGGTCGTCGTCGTCCCTCCAAAGGTGGTAAGGCTCTGTCCTCTCCTCGGCTCTGGTGGTGAAGGAGTTATCGCTGGATCCCCTATGGAGGTTACTGCGCCACTGGTTGGCAAGGCTACTGGTTCTCCTGATACGCAGGTGTTAAGGGGTTTCATTGGACTGTGCCGGTTTCCCAGTGCGTGCCGGTTTAGTTACTGCTGAAGTTCAGTCCAATGCTCCACAGTCATCTGATCAGACAATGCCCAAAATGTCTCAAAATGTTCAGACAGCTAATCCATTTGCCATTTTAGGTTCTGACGCTTTGATCGGGTCTCCTACGGACCGTCGGGATGTCAACCCGGGTCCTATGAAGAGAGCAGACCGAGGAGTCTTTAACCCATCGGGCTATCCCGAAACCTGTTAAAAGGAAGGGGAAATCCATTTTGGGCAAAGTCAATCTTCCATTCAAGCAGTCAGTTCCTTGGACTCTGTGCCGCTGTCTGCTTCGACTGGTCAGTCTTCGGAAGGTCAGGGTAATGATCAAGTTGTGCTTCCCCAGCTGGTATCTTTGGAGGGTCGTAGTCATGAGACTATTGTATCCAGTCTAAAGATGGCTATTCTGGGGCAAGGAATGGACTCTTCGCCCTCGGTTGACGGTCCGATGATCGAGTCAGAGAGGGAAATGGAGACTGCAGCTATGGAGGCAAATGGCATCTCCCTATCCTTTGGGGGCAATGCTAATGGCAGCATGGCGGTGGACTCGACTATGTCCCAGTCCCCTCCTATAACTCAATGAAGATTCTTCTGTGGAATGTCAGAGGAGCCCGGAAACCCTCGTTTTCGAGCTTCTTTTGTGAGATTGGTTCAGCTTTATCAATTCGACATTTGTGTTCTATTGGAAACTCGTCTATCTAGGGACAGCTTGGCTTCCTTTAGGAGACAGATTGACCGAACTTGGTCTTCTTATGGTGGAGTCGGTGGGGTTATCGGGAGGCATATTAGCTATCTGGCGCAATCCCTCCATCAGAGTGGATGCTTTTCATCACTGCAATCAGCAGGTGTCTCTTGTTGTTTCTGAGGGGAATGCTGACCCCTTTCTTTGTCTGGAGTCTATGCTAGTACCGACTTCCGGGAAAGGAGAGTGTTATGGGGTGAACTCCTTTCCCTTCTGGCGTATGGTCTTCCTGCCTTAGTTGCTGGTGATTTTAACTGCATCATTGGGGCGAATGAAAAGAGAGGTGGAAGATAGGTCGGAGGATCGTTGAGATATCTGAGTTCAGATCTTTCATCTCATCCGCTGGATTGTTGGATTTGGGATTCTCGGGTCCCCAGTTCACCTGGTGCAATAATCGTCAAGGCTCAGCTCGAGTTTGGGAGAGATTGGACAGGGCTATGGCCTCTTCCCAATGGCTTCTTAAGTTTCCCTCTACTACTGTTACTCACTTCCTAGGATTGCCTCAGACCACTGCCCCATCCTGGTTTCCACTGAGGTTATCTCTCAGGGTCATAGGCAGTTTCGGTTCGAGCAGTTCTGGTCTTCTTATTCCTCGGCTCGGTCTATTATTGCTCAGGTTTGGCATTTACCGGTTAGAGGTAATGCTATCTACAAATTATCTAGGCGGCTGGAATTACTTAGGCGCAGACTGTCTAGGTGGAACAAAGAGGAGGTCGGGAATATCCTGAGGCAAGTTGAGGGTGTGGAAGCGGATATTGTTTATCTTCAGGGTAAGGATCTCGGGATGGCTCTCTTTCTGATGTGGATCTCTCTGCTCTCCGTGCTAAGCTTTCTATTCATCACTCTCTCCTTCAGCAGAGACCTATTGGAGGCAGCGGTCTAGGGTCCAGTGGATTCGGGAGGGGACCAAAATACCAGATTCTTTCATCAGTCTACCTTGAAGCGCCGTGCGGCTAATCGGATTCGGCGTCTGGGGATGATGAAGGGAGATCTTCGGAGGATATCCACGTTATTCGTGATCAGCTATTCCAGTTCTTTTCAGTCTAGGTGGACTGAGCAATCTGGTATCGGTGCTCCAGTTCAGCAGGTTTCTTCTTCGAAGAAGGTTACTGCTCAGAGAATGACATCCTTGTCAGATCTATCACAGAGGAGGAGATTCGGCAAGCTCTATGGGATCTTGGGCCAGATAAGGCTCCGGGGCCTGATGGCTTCCCGCCTTTTTTCTTCCAGCATTATTGGACCATTGTTGCTTCTGAGGTGGTTCAGGCTATCCAGACTGTCTTTCAATCCAAGTCCATGCCTGCTGACTGGAATAGATCTTTTATCACTCTTGTGCCCAAGCGTTCTGACGCTTCTATCCCTCAGCACTATCGGCCCATCAGTTTGTGTACTACCTTATATAAGTTTGTGCGTATTCTTGTTAACCGTTTGAGGGGGGTGGTTCCCCGTCTTATCTCTGATGAACAAGGGGCTTTTATTAAAGGGCGTAGTATTTCAGATAATGTCACTATTGCCCAGGAATTCATGTATGATCTTCAGAGAGCCCCTGCTAGACATGTCTTATGGCAATCAAGCTTGATATGGAGAGGGCTTATGACAGGATGAACTGGACATTTCTGCATCGCACTCTCCTCGAATTTGGGTTTGATAGGCTATTCATAGATTGGATTCTGGCCTGCATTCGGCGCCGTCCTTCTCATTGATTATCAATGGCAGTCCTTCTGATTTCTTTCATTCTGCTGTGGGGCTTCGGCAGGGGTGCCCTTTATCCCCTTTTTTGTTCATATTGGGCTGACGACATCTCTCGTGCGCTGCATCAGGCACAGTGTGACTGTCGCATTGTCCCCTTCATGTCTGCTCCCTTGGGTCCCTCTGTTTCGCATCTTTGTATGCCGACGATTGCATTTTGCTGGGGCAGGCTACTGTTCGGAATGCGTCCATTTTTGACTCTATTATTCGAGCTATTGCCAAGCTTCTGGTCAAAAGGTTAATCTTCTCAAGTCTATGATTTGTTTTAGCCCGAAGACTAGAAGAAATACTAAGGAAGCCATTCTCCAGACTCTGGGCATATTTACTCAGGCTGATCGTCTTCAGTACCTTGGTATTCCTATCACGGGAAGGTGTCCCCGCACCAGTGATTATGTTGATATTGTTCGGGTTCACGATCGTATCGAGGGTTGGCATGTTACTTCGTTATCTATGATGGCGAGGATTATCCTAATTCGATCGGTTCTGACTTCGCTTCCTTTGCATCTCTCTCTCGCTATTCGGTGACTTGTTTGAGGAGGATCGAGAGATGTTTTCGGGACTTTTTGTGGGCTTCGATGCAGGATGGCATGGTACTCATCTGCTAGCTTGGGATAGTGTTTGTATGCCAATTCATGAAGGTGGCCTCGGTATACAGTCTCTAACCGTTCGGAGAGGCTCTGTTTGCTCGCCATGCTTCTCGTTTTTACTTGACCCTCATTGTTTCTGGAGTTCCTTCATGCGGGCTAGATATGGAGACTGGAACTCCTCTATGGTCTTTCAGACCTCCCATGGGCATTCTCCCTTTTGGAAGGAGGTTTGTCACCGTGCTCCGATTATCATGTCTAATACATCTTGGATGATAGGCGATGGCTCTATGGTTGATGTTATCCATGACAGATAGATTGCTGACCTTCCCCTCTATCGTTGGCCTACTTTCACCAATATCGATATCCCTAGTACTATGAGGGTGAAGGATTTGATCTCCCAAGATTCCTCCGGCTGGCACTTCTCTACAGTTACCCGGCTATTTGGACAGGAGCTTACTCGGGGATCCTTGCTATTCCGATTATTCAGGGGAATGTTTCTGATATTAGATTATGGCGATGCACCTGCATGCCATTGGCTCCCTCTAGGGATGTAATGAGCATTTATAGACCTCCTTCGCATCATATGGAGGCTGCTGAATGGGTTTGGAAACTTCCTATTCATCCCAGGATTCAGCTTTTTGTTTGGAAGCTTTTGTGGGACTGCATCCTGACCTGTTCCAACCTCTCGACTAAGGGCCTTCATATTCAGACTATTTGCCCTTTGTGTGGTCAAGAGGATGAAACTACCGACCATGTCATTTTTACTTGCCTCAGAGTTAGGCGGATCTGGCAGAGTGTGGGCTATGCATGTAGACTTGATGCGGTGGGCTCTCTGCGATCCCGTTTTTTGCAAATTCTGCGGCAGGGTAGACAGCAGCAGATTGGTCTATGGGCAGCGACTGCTTATCATATATGGTCATCTCGGAATCTACTCATTTTTACTGATGAGCCCATTTCTTCTTTCAGTATTGTTCGGAAAGCCAGGCTTCTGTCAGCTAATTTCTCTCGTCATCATAACACTTCTGTGATTGGCTGCCCTGGCCACTGGGGATCCCCTGCTACTACGGCAGTGGACCGGTATACGGTCTTCATCTCTTGGGAGCCCCCCCTCCAGGGTTTGTAAAAATGAACTTTGACGGGAGTGTCCGAGGCAGGCTAGCTGGTTCTGCCTTTGTGATTAGAGGGCATGGGGAGATCTGTTGGCGGCTGGAGGTTTTGGTAGTCTTGACTCCTCGGTCCCACTGGCCGAGCTCTATGCTGCATGGGCTGGAGTTCTATATGCTATCAGGACCTTCATGCTCTTAATCTGATTATTGAGGGAGATTCTCTTTCTGTTATCCGCTGGATTCAAAAGGATAGTTGCAGTCAAGCTCCAGTCAATCCCTGCTCTTGGACATATAGGCTATTTTGCGGGATGCTGTCAGTGTTCAGATCCAACATGTCTATCGTGAAGCCAATGCTTCGGCAGACTGGGTTGCGGCGGCGGTTGCTCATCATGCTGACTATAGGGTATGGATTCAAGGCGATCCCTGTCCTGCTGCTTTTAATCAGATTTTGTATTCCGATATAATTGGGCTGACTCGCACTAGAGTTATGTAATCGCCCACTTGTACCAAAAAAAGAAAAAAAGAAAAAAGAAAAAAAGTTGTCTGTCTTTCATGGACCGTTAAATCCCAGCCTGTATGCTTGATTCCTTAGCTTAAAGGTTGGAACCTTATTTTCTCATGTTGTGGGATGGAATTCCTTTGCTTCACTATGTTTCCACATTCATATTGATCAAAAGCTTGGATCAGAAATTATTATAACATTTGTAGGTGGCTTTGAAAAATTTTCCATTGCAAGAGAGAATACTGCCAGTGATCGTATCAAATTAACCTGAATGCTACGATTTCCAGCTGAGCCACCATAAGAACCCATGGGGTTTTGTGGGATCATTGTATGTTCATGGACTTGCCTAGGGTATTGGATTGTTTCTATGATAGCATTTTGCTTCACAAAATGCTCATCTTTCTTCCCTTTTTTTTTCTGAAAAAATATGGGAGGATTGCTGCCATTCCAATCCAATTCAGAGGTCTCGCATGCGGGAAGGAGGGTGTCGATTGGCTGAGAGATAAGTTGAGCTGGCTTAACCAAAAGATGGAACTTAGGTGCAGCTCTATCTGGTTTTTTTTTTTTTTTTACATGCGGGCGATTACATCACTCTGGCGTGAGTCAAACCCGAAAGATCAGAGTACAAAATTTGCAAAATAACAGGGCAAGGACATCAGACGGCCAAACCCACTGGCTGGGATGGCGGGCAATGGTGGAAGCGACCCAATCGGCCTCAGCATTAGCTTCACGATAAATATAACGAATCTCAAGGGCACATGTAGCTGAAGAGAGACAATGATATCTCTTATCAGGAGATTCAGAAGAGAATAAGAATCCTCATCCGCCTAAGCCACCAGATAATCGTTAGGGAGTCTCCCTCAATAATCAACCGGCGATAGCCCAAATATCTGACAGCATGAGTGATGCCAGCCCATGCAGCCTGAAGTTCTGCCATAGGGACTGAAATATCAATAGAACTGAGACCCCCAGCGCAAGTAACTGACCCTCAGACCCGAATGACAAATCCAGATCCAGCAGTACTATCTGGTTTCTCTTTCTTTGTGATGGTGAGTGAAAGAAAGATTAAAAAAAATCGTATAATCCGCACCTATCAAACTGCACTTAAGTTCTATTTTATATTAATATTCTGGATAATAAGCTAGGTATACTTACTGGCCTCAACATCACTTCTCAACTATTTTGCATGGATTCACCATTCAGGAGTGGCAATATGATCGTCGAAAGAAAATCTTTCTGAAAAATTTTGTGAAAAAAAATTCACAAAACATACCGATCATATGAAATCAGGCTAATTATACATTGATGGCTAAACCCGATTCTCATGTCAAGACTTAGTTCGGCTTGATCATCAAGTCGGTATTTTAATTCAGGCTTAGTCCAATCTCGAAAAAGCTGATCAAAGGCTCATCCAACAAGCCCAAATTTTGTTTTGTTTTTTTTTTTCCCTCTCCACATTAAAGCTTGAATTTATATTAATGCTGCATAAATTATGTTTATAGCATTAAATTAAATTGTTAAACCAACCGAACCGTTTTTTAATTTTTCCGAGATCAGTTCAAACTTTAGACCAAACAATTATTTTTACTCAGACCCATCAATAGGTTTATATTTAGTATTAAGCCTGTAAAATTTTGGATTGGACCTGTTGCATCAGCCCTACCTCCCATGCATAATATACCAAATGTACATAGATTCCAACCAGACATTCACACAGATCTTTCGTTTGTGCAATTTAGGCCATATAAAGAAACAGTAGTAGACTGAACACCAGCTAGGAAATATCCACGCACTTTTTTTTTTTCATTCAAGGTCTTTTTTTTTTTTTTTAATCCCATTGGATCCAACATGATTTTACCAAACAGATCTTCAAAGGACGCTATATGCTCCATGAATTCAATTACTACATAATTTTGAAGAGCAACAGAGATTTCTCATTGAAAATAACAGCAGTCACCAAATACTTCATGAATTCCACTACTACATAATTCTGAAGAGCAGAAGAGATTTCTCACTGAAGATAACAGCACTCGTATCTTTTGCCCTGCCCCTTGACAACACTATTATCTCAGCTCTGGTATTGAACGAATCATTCTAACTCCACATTCATGAATGAGGATGCTAATAAATATTTCAATAACACACTACATATCTTTATGCTATTATCAGTGGCTTGCTCATGCACACGCACTGCCCGCACCTTAAAACATAGGGAACTTTGAATACTTAGAAACATAATTACATAACAACCATAGCAATGATGATTTTATACATGTATAAATTTAGACATCGAGGCAGCCTGTTGTATAACTTCAGAAGGATAAATTAACAGAGATGGGGCAAATAATGTGTGCTTTCTACTGACCACTGCAAAGTATATTATTCCACACATCTGGTCTCAACAACTCACTGAAAGCCCATCACAGGCCATGGGGTCACACCACCTGCTGGGAGCGAAGCTCTTATAAGGGGGACACGCCTCACCACTGAGAACGCTTCATTGAGACGAGCAGCATGAATCTTGAAGTGGGTTGCCTTCTGCAAAATTTAACACTCATCAGAGGAGCACAACTCATTCAGGAGACTTCTGGACCATGCATTGGATCCGGTCATTTTCAATGAAACTATCTTGTTGAGAAACACCAATACATGGATGTAGGACAAAGCCACAAACCAAACAATTTTTGTCAGCAGCATGAGTTGCAGCCCAGTACTAGAAAGCAGAACAATAAATTATTCATGGCATTGAAAGACACCAACATGAAAGGCAGCGTCAAATAGGAAGTGGATAGAGTGAAGCCAAGTGTAATTTTCACAAATCAGAATAGGAAGTGGATAAATGAAAAGACAAGCCTGCTTAGCATTGCTAGGCCATATACACAATCACCCTTATGTGGGCTTGTGCGGATGTAGCTAGTTTGAGCTGATGTTTAGGTTGGATGCAGGTTTTGGACTGATCACATACGGGCACATAAATAGTGTTAATATGTTAATCATGTTGCAACTATCAGGCATTAAGTGCATTATAGTAAGTATCGATTGTTAACTACTAATGATAATTATTGTTGTTGTTGTTATACTTAAAATATTTATTTATATTATATTGTTAAAAATACTACCAAATAAATACCAACCATGTATTATATAGCCACCTTTTAAAACTTTGTTAATAACCAGAACATTTGGAGTCACAATGACACTAGAGCCTAACAAGGAATGTACTAGGATGAATCACTAATCTAGACATGATAACAAAGTTTTGTTCCCTTCCCACTTCAAACCTATTCCCAACATCAAAACATCCTTGCACTTTGTTTATAGGCGTATTATTATGGACCATCTTCAACATTATTTGCCTTAATGTTATCATTCAACAGCCTCCCACCAACTTTCTCAGCCTTAATAACAGTTAAGAGAGAGATCATATTCTTTGCATATACCCCCACTAAGCAACTTCCTCTACCCCTCAAGTTTGCAAATTCCATACTGAACAGGTATATTTTAAGAACAAGCAATAATCGATGTTATCCATAAATCCTAAATTTAAGGCAACAAGATAACTAATTAAATTTCAAAAAGATTAATCTGCATGATTTAACTTTCAACATTCAAGATAAATGAGAGATACATATCTATTTAATGTAATTTATATAGAACTGCCAAACAAGAAGATCTTTTCACTTATTCGTTAAAATATCACTTGTGTGTGTGCCTAAATATGCATTTAGTATATGGTTTGTTCAAAGAGGATTTATTTAAGCTCACTCATTTGATTTCCATTTGGCAGAAAGATGTGATAACATAAGGTGGTCAAGAAACATGGTGGCAAATTTCAGATGCACAAACATGCTAAAGAAAGACAAATCATCTCAATTACTTGCAGATCCAAGACTTGTTTCAAGAATCTTTCCCTAGCTAAACTGGTTCTTACAAATTATGAAGGTTTAATTACATGATCCATTATATGCAAGTAAACCTGCACATAGCTTATGAACTGAAGATAAGATCAGAATAATATGAATCTCTCCTGTGTCTTGACTACAAAGGATTCCATACTCCTTCCTCATGCTAAGAAATCTTGTTTTCAAAGTAACGGATCTTGAGGTTTAATCAGATCAAAGAAGGAGCTCAGATCTAAAAGCCATTTTGGTCCTGTGCTAATGGTTAATCTCAATTCCACATCAGAACTGATGTCACAAGATTACAGGAGAAAAAAATACAATATTTTGAAACAAAGTGATACACCCCTTCCCACATTTGGGCAGTATTGGAGTCTGATGGAATTAGAGCACGTATGTGATCCTTGTTCCACGACAAATTTCTCCATCAATTAATTTTTATTCCATTAAGACCATTATTAATCCTTGTTATCAATCTTTTTTCCATTAAGACCATTATTAATAGCTAAAAATAACTGCTCGCTGAGTTTTTATGGAGTATTATTCTAATATCAGAAGAGCATTACTACATTTGAATGCATCTTTTGTAGTCATGTGGTGGTAAATTTGATAAGAATTTGACTTCCTCTAATAAAACTGGTTGCTTGATATGTAAATTGGGTTGTACTCTTCAAGCATATGACTTAGCCACACATATGCATAATTAGCTAAACTGTGAATGCTAGGGACAGCAGCTTTCATGGTGAGTTGGAAGAAACACAATAATACTCTTAACTTGAATACATTTTCTGGCTGCCCTTTTCATGTAAAAATTTCTCACCATTTTAACAGCTGTCAAATTTAACCTACATAGAATGAGTGCGCATCAGATTTTTTATTCATAAAGCTAGGCCTAAGTTTATCCTAGGTCACAATGCCACAAGACCAAAATTTTGACCTTCAAGCTGTTTTTTAGCTTCTCAAGGCTATCATGCTTTGTGGTTCTAACATGCAGATTTCTCTGAGATAACTGCACGATTTCTACATTCGCATTGCATATGAATATTGTCAGACAAGCTGCATGAAGAAACACACACATATATGGACGTCTTTTTCTGGTTGCATATGAGAAGGCTTCATTGACAAGAAGGAAACATGACAACGCGGCAAATATTTCAAGGACACCATACTGAGAACTTAGCCTGCCGGGCCTGTCTTCATTTACCTACAAAGTACTGATATCTTAAAGTGCTCCACAGATGGTGATTCATGGCCTACATCCATCTCACATCCTTCAATCTTTAATGCAGAATTGTCCTTTAGTTCAGATTCCATGACACCAAACGCCCCAAGGATACATGTAGGGCCAGCACAGCATTTAACTTCGAGACAATTAAATAAATAACCTTATCCACACTCTGGAAAGCAATTACAAAGTACATATGCAACATTTAAGGCACACAGGAAGGTCCAACAGAAGACTAGTAAAGATGTAGTACAAGGAATTCACTGTTTCCCACTAACATTCAGCCACAGAATGCAAGCCAACAAATAAAACTGACAACTTGGTCCAAAGGGTCATCATGACACGAATCTTTGTGCGGTGATCAAAAGGGAAAATTAATAAACACTAGCAGTTTGATTCATTTTGATTTCCTTCAGCATAAACGAACCTTAGGTCAACATCCTAAGAAAATTGCATAGAATGAGTATACCGAGAATCATCTTAAGTCCATCTCCATATGTACGAATTTCTTTTCACCATCACGCTGGTCCTCCAGATACACAAAATTTCAACGCTTTGATAATCTTGAAAACACAAACTTGATAATGATGAACTGGTGCTCAAACAAAAAATACCAATGTGATTGAGAAGACACTTGTCCCCACTGCATCTTAACTTTTAGCTACAACATAACAACAAACTAGATTCAGAAGTGAATTATCCCAGATCATTAGCACAAGCTCTCTCAACTTGAATCTTGTCCCCGAGCGATCTACCAAGCACCTCACCAAAAGCTTGAAAGTTCTTTCCTCCAGGTTCACAAATTGTGCTAAACCTCTAGCTGGCCTCCACCACCACACCCAGAGCTAGTTCTTTTCATAAGCACTTGAAAGCCATTCCCCAGAAAGTTTTCAATTTTGGCTCTAGATGGAACATGTTTGCTCCCAACAAGTTCAAAGATTCAGCTAAAACCAATGGTGTGTCAGCCAAAAATAAGTTTGTTTCGTAACTAATGTGAAAATACCCCTCTGAAACAAATGATCCCTACTTGCCAAGGTGATGACCAGTAGTTTACTAAGAAAAAGATGACACTCCTGGTAGGATGTAGCAATGTCTAGCTGGGCTGTTAGCGAGCCATCATATAAGTGCACCATTTAAATATGAAAAGAGACCATCAATTACAAAAGGCGTCCTTTTCTAGTACTTATATAGATGAAACACCAAACATTTCTACCTCAATTATAAGGAGTATTGACAACAAACGTACGAACATTGGCATCCAGGACAACTGCCCATATGAAACGTGTGCAGCCTGCGCTACAATTTTAGCACGTGGACATGCGGTGCATTAACTAAACAAAATTTTAAAAGAAATAATATCGAAACTTCCGAAAACCATGAAAGAAAACTGAGGAGCAAAACATGAACATGAATGGTAAAACAGAAGAATATTGATCTTAGAAAATAAGGAACGGACCAAAATCATGAATTTTCATGAATAATAAGCACCAATTAATATATTTAAAGAACTTCCAGGAAGAGAAACAGGAGTGGCTTTTTTTCTCTTAAATTTTCCAGTAAACATAAGATCACTCAGAAAATCACAGGCAAATTATAAGTGATGTTAGCAATACATACACATTATAGTATAGTTTTAGAGCACAGTTTTAGACAGAAATCAACAACCAACAAAAAAAAAAAAGTGAGATTTTAACCTTGCCCAGCTCAAAAAGAGCTACTAATAATCTGATGCAAAAAATTGAACTAAGAGATCAATAAACAAACTCACCTTGTCGTCGATGCTGACCTTAAGTGCAATGCTTCGGCTCTTGTGCTTCATCTTATACAATCTCCTTGCCACCATCACAAACCCCAAAATCGCAGCAGCTATCGAGATGGACCAAACCGGCTTCACCCTAAAAACACAGAACTTTAGCATCTCCAAAGGCAGCTTCCACCACACCATCCCCGTCTTCTCTTCTCCACCAACCGAGACGCTCTCCGAAATCATGCTCTTCTCCCCCCCTTCCGCCGATGCATCAGAGCCTATTTCGCTGGCCTTCTCGTTCTCCATCTCGCCTCCTCCAATCTCCCAATTCCTCGAAAGCTCGCATCTTTCTTTGCTTCCTCCCCATCGGAATTCTGATGCCCAACCTCAATCCCTTCTAAACCCAATCCAAACCTCGAATCTTCCCCATGGACAAGCTCCCCCTCTTCGCCACCAAGCTGCGACCTTGGGCCATCCAACGACTCGTCAGACCAGAACCCGCCGGAATCCCTACGCGGGATCCGATCCCAGCGAGGCCCAGCTCCACCTTGGGCTGGTCGAGGTACCGGGATTCGGATCCAGGGTCGACCCAGCTAGGGTTATCGGAGTCTGCGAGGCCCTCCTCTTCGCTGGCCTCTCCTCCCAAGGCGGCTCTTCTGGGGTACCGCACGTCGGAGTCCAGGGCGAAGTAGTCGGACTTGATAGCCCCGCCGTCATCGGACTCCACCTCTGACTCGCTGAAAGTCTTCAAATTTTCGGCGGCGCCGGCCACTTCAGCGGTCTGGAGGAACTCCCACTCCTGGAAGTCGACGGGCTCTTCCATGCGAGCCAAGAAGAAGAACAAGAAGAATCCGAGCAGAAGCCTCTAAGCCTGGAGAGAAGAAGAGAGAAGAGAGGGCAATCTAGAGGGAGATTGCGAGGGGGCGATGGCGATGGCGAAGGCGAGAAACTGGTGCTTTATCGGCAATACGACGCAAGAGGGCTGCGAGGCTTTCAGTCAAAAAAAAGTAGAAAGAAAGACAGCCCTTAAAATAGTATTTATTTAGTCACAAAGCACTATATTATAATTTAAATTATATAATAATTCGATTCATAATATTATTCATAAAATTATATAATAATTCTAAATATAACTAATATTTATTTAGATTGCGCTAGAACTATAACCCTGACAACTTGAGATATTAAAAATAATTTATTATTTTAATTTATTTATATAATAAAATATGATTTTTAATTTTTACGTAGTCCAAAAATAATAGATCATGTTGAATCGTTGATATTATCAATACTGAACTCTCATTGTTTAAAGATGGTTTGATGGCCTTTATTTTTTGGGAGCTTTTTTTAGGGTTTGTTAAAATAAATTTTAATAAAAATATTTGGGGTAGATTTATGGATCAGCTTTTGTGATACGTGGACTGAATGATGAGCTATTGGCTGCTGAAGGATTTGACCATCTTAACTCATCTGTGTCTCTGATGAGCTATCGACAGCTTGGCAGAGATTTTCTGGGCCACCCATGTCATGGGTGCTCATTGTCTTATCATTGAGGGGCTATCAGGATCCTAGTGTCTATTTGCCGTCCAACTCTTTGATCATCGATATCCGTCTATCCTTCAAGGAATTCAGAGCACCCTGATTCAACATATCTATAGGGAAACTAACTCTGCGATCGACTGGATTATTGCTAGAGTTGCAGACCATTCTGAGTTTTGGAGTTGGAAGCAGGGCGATGCTTGCCCTCTTGTTTTGTCCCAACTTTTGTATTCCAATATTTTAGGCTTGACTAACCATAAAATGACGTGATCATCCGTCTGTATTAAAAAAAAAAATTGATGGAACCTAAAAAGAGGGATACAATCAAATGTATCCTAATTTATCTTGTCATAGAGGGTAAAATATTTTTACTTATGGTTTTTTATAAGAGTTTGATTCTTGGCTACAACAGGGTAGCTCATGAAGGTTTTGTTTTAACAGTTGTGAGCTTAATTTCTTCTTGAAGGTTGAGTTGTGATGTTATATTTTTAGTGACATTAGCACATAAAATCTTCTGAAGCCTTGCATCTCCATTACACAAGTAAGAAAGTTTTCGCAGAAGAGTGTTAATTGGATGTCCAAACAAGCTCTTTATGTAGTTCCCTGAAAGATTTGGATGTTCAATATTTGTTAGATTGCTAGCTTTTCGATGCAATACAAGGCCTCGCAATTTAACACATATCTTAGGTCTCATTTAGTATTATGGTAAAAGGATTAGCTCAGTGGTTAACCTATAATTATCTTATATAACTAATAAAAAATAACCACTTAAAAACATTTCAGCAATCAATCTAAATAGAGCTTAAAAATATATTTTAAAATAGTTAAAAACTCTTTTGGATGATGCTAAGATATTTCCAAAAAAAATTGAAACACCCTCCTATTTCCTTCAAAATATTAAAAGAAAAGTACACGATGCAGAAACTTCAATTTGAGGCTTTTGAACAAAAAATAAAAATAAAAACTATTTACATTTACATAAAAATTTTACATAAGCAGAAATACCCAAAATAATTTTAATATAATATAATAATATAATAATATTTATTTCTTATTTAGATTAGAACACCATAATGAATAATTTACGAATTAACAAAATTTTATAATAATATTTTTTTGATTGTTTAAATAGTTGAATAATTGAAAGCATAATATAATACCCTTTATTATTATTTTTTGATACCAAAAATATTTTCTTATACCAAATAAATATGAAAGTTTTATAGTACTTTAAAAATCTAAAATTATATTTATCAAATAACAAATAAATTTTTATTAAACACTCTACTAACAAAACTTTATTATTTAAAACTTTGTAAATAAGAGCCCTACTTGCTGCAATACCATCAAATGAGGCATTATGCTAATTACTTCCCATGGCATGCAAAAGATACATAAAGATATATGGTACCGCTATAATTTCCAAGAGGAAGGGTGCAATGGAAATAATATCTAAAATGGCCTTTGGACAAGGTTGGTCAAGAGTTTTTTTTTTTTTTTTTTTGATCAATTACTTAACCATGCCAGAGATGTGCTCAAGGATCTCTTTATTAAGATTAAGATTTTAGCAGGATTTTCTTTTGGTAAAATATATTAATAACATGATTATGAAAAAGCTAAGATATTTTGCACACAATAATGCATCATAATATTGTGGTCATGTATACAGGTAAATTTGATTATATTCGAATATATCAACTCAATCACCTTCTTTATTCTTAAATTCATACGGTTCATAAATTTCAAAGATGAGAATGATCAAAAAGATGGAAAGGTTATAGATTCATGTACGAAAAAGATAATTAAAAAATAAAAATAAAAAATTAAAAGTTAATGAACCCATATTTTTATATCCACATAGTTCATAAACCCAAAAATAAAAAAATAAAAAAATATACTGACTTCAAAATATGTGTGGACCCAAATAGCAAAGATATATATATATCTTCATTCTCTCTCTCCCTCTTTCTATATATATATATATATATATATATACACACTAAATGATAGTTTTTATAGATAAATGTGATTGTTCAACAAAATTATGAAAGTACATTCGAACTAGATAAGTCTGAATTTAGTCATCTTTTTCATTTTTATATCCACATAGTTTATGAACCCAAAAATAAAAAAAAAATAACTTCAAAATTTATGTGGACCCAAGTAGCAAAGATAACCAGATCTTAAACTTAACTACGTTCAAACTTAGCTAAATTTATCCTTATTCTCTCTCTTTCTCTTTATATATATATATATATATATATATAAACTAAATGATAATTCCTATAGATAAATGTGATTGTTCAACAAAGTTTTGAAAGCAGAGACCAATGTGTTGCAATTGTAAAAAAGAGCTCGAGAAGGTGGGAAAAAAATGATGGTTCTGTTTTTTAGCTTAAAAAAACTCTCACAACATGATCTCAAAACTTTTAAGGTTAATGTCGTAAAAAAGCTTTGATTTCATTTTCTACACTCACGCCAGCAATTTTTCTGACCTTAGCGAGCCAGGGGTTCAGACGCTCGAATCGCAACAAAAAACTCGTGGTCCCGAGAGGCGCGGTCTCGAAGGCGCGCCAGAGCCCACGTCGCCAGCTTTTTTCCGTGCGAGTCTTGCATATCTATCAATACCTTAATGAAGATAAGATTATAATTCTGTTCTTCTACCCAACTATCAATCATAGTTATCAAAATCAGACCAAATTCATATATTGGACCAATTGAACCAGTACTCAAAGGATAAATCGATCCAATTCTAATATAAAATCAGATGTATAAGACATTCTAAATAACTTGATTAACCCATTCGATTCACTAATGAACCAGTCAATCCAACCTGAACCTGATGGGGTCATGAGTTTTATTATCATATTAACCTTAATTTTTTATTAAAAAATAATTTTTAATAAAAATATATTTTTATATTAAAATAATTAATAGATGGTTCAACAGATGACCCGATGATTGAACCAGTGATATAGTGACTCGAGCCCTTGGCCGGGTCGATGTCCGAACCGAACCTAACAACTATGCTACCAACATCATTTAGATTTAGATCGAATTAAGGGAGGAGGAAAAAAAATTCTCATACATAAAGCCGCCACCATATTTATCAGACATACACATAGAGAGAGAAATCAATGGAGCAACTATAAAAAAAAAAGTGATACCTCAAATTTAATTTTATATTAAATAAAAAAATATAATATACTTATAACTCAAATTCACTTGCTATCAATTAACCGTCACTTAAATTTTTGGATCACATAGTTTTAGGCGCGCTAATGGATTAATTGGATCAGCAAGTAGGCTTAGGTGGCCATCTTTTGAATCTTTCTATTTTGTTAGAATTCAGTGGCATCTTTAAGTTTCTTGCAAGTTCAATTAATTAATGCTAACATAAGCTTACTACTTCAGCACTAATTAAAGGTTTGGAAGATCTTTAGAGAGGGCTACCATTGATACCATATTTTACCTCTTTGGCTTAACATAAATAAGACCATAATGGAATATTAAATAAGCAGTGAAATTAAATAATTAAGACTAATTGTTTTTGATTCAGCAGAAACTAAAGTACTGCCTTCGCAAATAACACATTTTATCAAAAAATAAACCAAAAATATAATCACTAGAAACCTTTTAGTTAGAAGCTAGATCAAAACCGTGAGTATTAAAAATTTTTCTACCAAGGAACTGGCTAGCAATTAGAGCCAGAAGGTGGGCAATGCAATATTTGGTCAAAGAAAGTGAAGTCTAAAATATAAGTAATTATATATGTTGAAAATCTTGTATATTTCAATATTCAAAAGCCTTTTGACTTGATAAGTTCTTTTTTCTAATACGTCGTTCTCAATTGGTAGGATAAAAAGTCTTTTTATTTCAACCGATAGGATAAGTCTTTTTTTTTTTGACCAGTCTTTTGACTTATACGTCTCTACGTATGCGATAAGTCTTTTATTTTTGTTTGACCAACTGTTGGACACTGATCGACCTTTGGACTGAATTATCATTTCCGTTGGATTGATTCATCGCTCTCGACCGATGATTGCTTCCTTATAAATATTCGAAGTAATGCCGGTGTTTAATTCATTCAAACTTTATGCTTTCTATTCCATCCTTATCCAGATATTCATTCCTTCATCCTTATCCAATCCAGAGATTCATTCATTTGCTTTCGTTCTTATCTATAGAGAAGGAAATCATCTCGATTGTTCATTCTCTTCTGATATTAGTGTGTGCATGCCTGTTAAAAGACTCTGCTGTTGTATCCTGGAGGATAGTTATGCTCTGATCTTCTGCACCGAGATATTATCTCCGAAAGGTGCGAATCTACTCTTAAGAACAGTGCTGGCATGTCAGAGCATGTTTGCAAATATATTCAAATAGATAATATGTGATAACCATTTCCAAAATTTATCAAGTAGATAATTATAATTGTGAACATGGTAAAAAGTTTAAACAGTTATTTTCAATCGAATGATAGTTCAAAACTACATTTCAGACAGCTACAAGATAATTCAGAACATGGATGGAAGTTGCTCGGGAGTTCCAGACAGTCATAATTCTTGCAATTATGCTCCTTGGTTGATTCAATATATATTAGAGGACACAAGATCTCATATTCAGTCCAGCATATTACTGTAGTCTAGTTTAGGAGTAGGCATTGTTATAGATTGGATCCATTTTATTTAGGCTGTGTTTGATAGCTTTTGACTATCCCTGGATAAATGTACATGATAGCATTTATCCAGGGGATAGCTGAGGGGATAAGCACCTTTTTAAAATTACCACTCTGCCATCAAGGGATAACTTTAATTATTCCTGGATTCCCTAGGGAATAATTCAGGGGATAACCCATGGTTAAACATGGGTTATCCCCTCTGGTTAAACTTTTTCAGCATTATCCCCTATAGCTATAGCATTTGGGGATAAGAGGGGATATCTAGGGGATATCCCTCCTTATCCACTATATCAAACACACCCTTATGGTTTTGTACTTCATTTGTTTATCAAGAGCCAGAATGGAGCCAGTCTAATTATCTGAGAAGAGTCTTTGTAGGAAAATCTTTCTACGGTTGTAACAAATACCAACAAAATTTGCAGCCTTAGAGGGGAACTATAACGATTCTGGCCTGCAGCACCCACGAATCCATTTCATTACAAGAAAGCAAGATGGACAAGGTCCGCACCAACTTAGGGGCGACGTCCTTATCGCCAGGGGCACATGATCATAACCACCAGGCAGGATTTAGAGGTGACTCCCATCATCCATTCCATGAATGTAACACTTAGCTCCTGCCCTTTTGGTGCGTGGATCTGATATCATATTGTAACGATTCAGGCTCTGGGCCCACAACACCTATGAATCTGTTTCATTACAAAAAGTAAGACAGATAAGGTTCAAACCAACTTGGGCTACCACAGCTCAAAAGAGATTCAATTGGTATTTGTTCATCTTCCTTTAACTGATTATAAACCATACAATCAATTCTTAATTTTTCGATGTGAAACTATTGAGAGGGGGCATCACATGAACTTATGAATGCATTTATGAGTGAGGAGGCAGCAACGTTTTATTTCTAATTTCCAACCTCCCAATGGAAGTAGCTTAGGTTTGTTGAGCCAGAACCTTAGTCTAGCAAAACGCTAAGGAAGAAGGAAATCTCAGTGACTCACTGCGTGCATTGCAGTGTCCTAAGTTTCTTCGGTTTGGTAGGGGTGGCCTGGGGCTGGCCATCTAATTGTGTTTGCCGCCACGTACACGAGGGAAGACCAAGTAGAGAGATTTTTTATACTTGCCTTGCTTGTTGATCTGTGTCTGCTACCAGCTACATCTCTGATGTCATAGCATGCGTGATTTATTGTCGTCTAGAAGCATAATTTCCTTCTAATCTCAGGTGTCACATGTAAAAATATTGTATGGTATTTGTGCTCTCTCTACTTTTCCACAACGTTTAGCTCTACCATGAATAATATGCCTTATATTGCCATGCAAACCGAGTAAAAAGCAGCTGGAACGCATGAAATCAAAAGGTACGTAGATTGTTATGATTGCAAAAGCGAACCAATTTAGTTCATGATATCTTAAGCTTAACTTGAAACTAGGCTTGATTGAGCTTGTTTGGATATAAAAATGAGAATGAGCAAAACCTATTAGGATGTGTTGGATTCTTTTAGCCTTATTTTTTATTTTTATTTTCATAAAAAACTAAAAAACTTATGAAAATATATTTGATGAATAGATATATAAAGTTTTTTGATACCATAATTTCAAATTATATAAACTAAAAATAATTTAAAGATGCTTTCATAATTTTTCAATAAATAAAGAAAGAAAAAAAAAGTAGAAAATTAAGACCAAAGAACTTAAAAATATAAGAGTTAATGGTATTTCTTTTATTTTTTTCTATTCTTTTAGAAGTTATCATTAATATAATTTTTATTTTTACTTACTAAATATATTTTTAAAAGTTTAGAAAAAATAAAAAAAATAAAATTGCTTTTAGAAAATGAAAGCAGAAAATAAATTTGAAAACCACAACCACTTTATTTAGCTCAATTTATAAATGATATAAGCTCATTCAAAAATTAACTAGTTTAGACTCAGCTCATTAATAAGCTCATTCAATTTATAACAAATGTGATAAACTAATTAATATTTGCGTAAAGCAATCTGAAGTTTGACTTGCTTGTAACCTTGGATGGATCTTGATTGGAGGAGTTGATCAATTCTTCCATCAACACACTGTCCTCTATAGCTCAAAGGTGCTGTGTAGTAGGTGATGATGTTTAACAGGAGAAGGAATTAAGGCCTTGCTGCTGCCCTTTGGTCCTCTCATCCAAGACACGTTGCTAATTAAATTTCATATCTTTTGAAACCCGTCTTAAAGCTTTGCAGCATGACTTGACGTTCTCCACCAGCAGCCAGCCCATGGTTATTTCCACCACTCTCACCAAAAGAAAAAGCCTTGGTACACCGCTTATCATTGCAGCAGATCATTATAAAATTTGTTTATGAGTTTTATATTACTGATGCGTAAATTTATGCATAAATAAATTATCACATTTTATGCAAACGATACTGCATCGAAAATGAAATATAAAGACTTTTTTCCTTGCAAAAAGAAGACAAATATTGAGGTGGCTAAGGGTCAGGGATCCCTTGTTGACCCAGAATTCTGAACAAATTTAATATATGTGGGGTCGTGGGGTGTTGTGTGTGTGTGTCACGCCTTTGGAGCTCTTTGACTAAGAGTCCTAGAAACTCTTCTCACTCTGGAGAGGACGGCGGCTGGTATCTTATCATTGAGAGCAAACCAATTGAATGTTTCAAGGAATCAATAAATAAGTGGGACATGCAGACTTTTGTCTAGATCTCAGCCCACCGTTTGGAATCTCTGTCGGCAGCTCGGGCCAACTGAGGGAAGAAAGCGTTCTCTTTTGATCTTTGAAAAAGTCTTTAGGCATCGTGTGCAAATTTATATTTTTTTATCGATCGATTTATATAAATTTTACATAATACGATGAAATAAGAATATCATTAATATCTATTAATTTTTTTTAATTTATGTATAAATTGCTGTACATATTTTCTGAATAAATGTCTATGGTGTTATAAATTTACAACTAAAATATCGTAAATTTTTTTAGTTTTTTGAATAAGTGACTTAATTTTATAACTACGGTATCGTAAGTTTACAATTGGAGTGTCATATTAAATTTTGACATGACATGCATTAATATTCATTCAGCCTATTTTTTTAGAATTTATGTACATACATATTTTTTGAATAAGTATTATAATTTTATAACTACGATATCATAAATTTACAACTGAGATATCATAATTTTTTTTTAGCTTTCTGAATGAGTACCGTAATTTTATAACTATGATGTCATAATTTTAAAACTAGAATATCATATTTTTTTTATCGTGATATCATAAAACTATCTTAATATTTTTTAATTACATTGTATACATGTAAATCAATAAAAAAAATGATACAACTCATATCGAACTTTCTGTATCGAATGTAATGTATAAAATTTTTCCTTGCAAGAAAAAAAAAAAAAAAAAAAAGCTAGGGAGGAACTATTGATGCACCACGAACGCAAGCTATGATGCATGTGGTCAGAAGCTGAGGACGGTTAACTCGAAAAATATTGCTGTCACGCCAGGTGGCTTATCAAATAAGCATTGCATGCAGGGACGGCAATAGAGAAGTTCTTGGCGGATATAAGATTTTAAAATTTAATTTAAATCGGGTCGGATCTAGATTTAGAAAACAAACCATCCAAAAAAAAATCTGATTTTTTTAATTATAAAATTATTATATTTTTAATGATTATAATTTATATAGGTGCATCTTAATTTATTTTAATTTTATTTGTGTTATTGAATTATATTGATAAAGGACATAATTTTGTTTAATTTTTGTGATAAAAAATAATAAATTTATTTCAACTTTAAGCCGGATCCAAGCAAGATAAGTGATTTAAGAACATAACTTTTTTGGTTTTTTAATAAAAAATAATAAATTTATTTTAATTTTGGGTCGAGTAGAATAACTGATTTTTACATAGTCCTCATTAACCAATTTTACCTAGTCGGATTTTCATAATCAGCTCGAATATAGTTTGCTTACATAATTTTTTAAAAAAAGATCAGCTCTTAGGCTTGATATGGGGAATAAGAGGGATCCCTTCATATTTCCAAATGCTATAGCTAGAAGGGATAGGTCTAAAAAAATTTAACCAGAGGGGATAACTCATGGTTAACCATAACCATGGGTTATTCCCTGAACTTATTCCCTAGGGAACCAAGAATAACTAAAGTTATCCCTTGATGGCAGACTTGTAATTTAAAAAAATGCTTATTCCCTCAATTATCCTCTGGATAAATGCTATCTCGTACATTTATTCAGGAATAACTTTTGGGCTATCAAACACTACCTTAAAATAGGCTTTGAGATTTTAATTTTAAAACTAAATATAGATTTATAGTGCAACCCAATAGGCTAGTTAACCATAGTTAACCATAGTATAGATGGGTCAAAATTGTTTATATGATACAACATATAGTCAGACCACTTGAAATGGCATGTTAAAAGGGCACAAGGTACGGCCATTATGTTTAAGTCTTTGGTCACAACCACGCTACAATCTCTCTTAAAGATAATATTTGGTATCTTGAAAATTTTAGGATTCTAAGATTGCCTCCTCTCTCATTCCTACTATTTTATCCATTCCACCTCAAATTATGAGATTACCATATAGGTTACCATATTTGGCAATTAAATAGAATAATCTAAATACTAATCTAAAATTAACACAAATCAAAATCATTCAGTTTCAAAATGAAAGGTAGATATCAAAGAGTTACCAAAGTCCGATAATCTCAGATTATACTCTTGACTTCTATGTAAATATTAATAATATTAATCTAATTTATATTTAATATATATATTTAGTATATATTATTTAATATAAGTATATAATAAATTACAAACATATTAAATTTAAATTTATTAATATTTATGACCTTCTTTCATATTAAATTATTATTTAAATAATTCATAATTTTTTATATTTTTTTATATAAATGTTATTTAACATTTAAATAATTTATTATTAAATAAATATTATATTAAATAAATATACTATAATATTATTAAATATCTATAAATTATTATTATTATATAATATATGTTATATAATGATATATTTACTAATATTATGATATAAAATATAGCATATATTAGATATTTATAATATTTAAATATATCATATTTTTAAAATGATTTCACAAAGAATCCTTAACTTTTTTTACTAGACCATTTCATATACTAGCAGAAAATAAAAATAGCTAATTAAAAATAAAAAATTATAACAAATATAAATAAAATTCAAGAGTATTGTAATTAGGTTATCAACTATTGTAATCTTACATTCTTGAGAAGCTAAGTTAATATTATTAAGATAAACCAAATAGAATAATCTTGTTTTTATAATAAATTTTATATTTTTAATAATCTAATTATCAAGCGTGCAAGCTCATCAAGAATACAAAATTTGTGATAATATTACATCATTATGAACCGCACCATCACCTAATGTACTTTAAGAATTTGAGTGGCACATTACTTCCATTGCTTCATGGAATAAGGTATGATGACTTTTTCAGTGAAATCATCTTTGGAATGGTTGGTGATCCAATTATGAAACTGATGAATAAGTTCTGGATCCACCAAACGCTCCATTTCAGTCATCAAGTTCTAGAATGGTTGTGGGGATGGTTAGCAAGTCAAAGATGAGCTTCTGGATGAAAACAAGAGTCTAACCACCGCAATCTTAGCAAGAGACAGTGGCCCCTCTGAGAGCGAGATCTTGGACTATGCCCCATGCATGAATTTGGAGAAAGAAGGATCTTGTGGTCACTCTTTCATAGAGAAATTTGCAGCCAAAGACCCAAAAAAAAGCTCCACTAAATATCCTACAAGGGTTGGCTGGGCTGTTTAGAACTAAGACAACTCAGCTTTTCTGTGATGCCCCTCTCAATTATCCCACATCAGATAATTGAGAGTTGGTTAAGTGGTTTATAACCGGTTAAGCAAGAAGGACAAGGCACCAATTGGATCCCTTTTTGGACTGTGGTGGCCCAAGTTGGTGTGGAGCTTGTCCGTCTTGCTTTCTTGTAACGAAACGGCCCATGGGTCCGGGTCGTTACATATGGTATCAGAGCCTCGCACTAGTCGGAAGTGCAGGAGCTAAGTGCCACACAGGACAAAGTGCTACATCCATGGGGGATGAAAGCCACCTCTTGAACCTGTGGGGGTCACCTTTAGAATCCTGCCTGCCTGGTGGTTGTGATGAATTACCCCTGGCGACGAGGACGTCGCCTCTATTAAGGGAGTAGATTATGATGCCCCTCCCAATTGTCTCACATCGGATAATTGGAAGTTGGTTAAGTGGTTATAACCGGTTAAGCAAGAAGGATAAGGCACCAATTGGATTCCTTTTGGGCTGTGGTGGCCCAAGTTGGTGTGGAGCTTGTTCGTCTTGCTTTCTTGTAACAAACGAGCCCATGGGTCCGGATCGTTACATTTTCAATTCGATATAACAAGCAAATTATTCCAAGCAAATTATTCCAATCTATCCATACCTTTTCGAATCATCCAAACTGGCATACTGAACCATCTAGTTCAATCTGATTAAGGATGACTTATGGGTTAAAGTCTTCTGATTCATTTGATCAGTATACCATTAGTTTGATACAGTGGTATATCAAAATAGTCTCGATTTATGGTACGATAAATCCTGATCATATCAAATATTATCTTGCTCTTTTCATTTGAAATCCAATGACTAGAAAATTGGCCTTAGCCTACTTTTAAGGAAGGGAACTGCCTTGATGGGATGCATCAAAAGTTCCACCCATCAGCTAAAGCGAAAACGATTTGGAGTAGAGGCCCATTTTTTCTATCAATTTCAGACATATACGTGGCTTCTAGATGGTTCAGATGGCCGTGGCCTTTTGTGAGGTGGGAGTGGGAAGATATCATTTTCTAGGTGAACCATAAGGTAAGGAGTTCCATGTTGCAACTGAGGATTCCTGGGTAGGTTTGAGAAGACAAAGATGTTAATGGACCTGAGGATGCTAAGACTCGAGAATAAAAATAGAACATGTTCTCTTTTTAGGTAGTGTTTTGTTTTTAAAAAGTTATTTTTGGATAAGTGTACAGGATAGCATTTATCCAGGGGATAACTGAGGGAATAACTACTTTTTTTAAATAATAACTTTGCTATCAAGGGATAGCTCTAGTTATTTCTGAATTTCTTAAGAAATAAATTCAGAGGATAACATGGTTAAATATGAATTATCCCCTCTGATTAACCTTATCCCTATTTCAAATAGCCTTAGAATTTTATAGTTCAAAAGCTTCTTACTTTTCACACTTAGAAGAATATTTTCAGAGAAAATGTCTTGGATTGGGCCAGCTGCCATTCTCTTGACATAGAAATAAGGAGAGCATGACAAATAAGAAGAGAATATTAAAGCTGTTGTTTAAAGTCTTTTTGTTTACACAAGTACCTAAGTTTTATCGGTGCATAGCCAATAAAAGACTAAACCTAAGCTCACAAGTACTCTTATATACTTTTTAAGAGGCTAAGTCTAAACTCAATCAAATTCAATCATAAGCATTATAAGCTCATATACAAAGTCTCCTAATCTACATAAGCTATGTGATGGATATACTCAGGTACCATTATAAACAACCAAGGACATTATCAAAAAGATTAGCTAAGAAGATGATATTTGGATTCCTTTATTCCATATAAATATTCAAGATCTATCTATTACATAATCGTTATGGAGCTAAACTTATATTAGTATAGGCTTTTATGGGATTAACAATTATCACTTTGCGTAGAGATCGTGTATGTAGTGAGAGAAATGGGGGAAAGAGAGATAGACTTGATTACATTCGAATATAACCAAGTCCTATCACTTTTTCCATTCTTGATCCATACGAATTCCGAAGTCATCTTATCTTTTTACTTTTATATCTTTGGAATCCATGAATAGCCAAATCTAGATTTGATTATTTTTTTTCATTCCTTAGAATCACATGGTTCATGAATCCTAAAGATGAAAAAAAGTAAAAAAAGGTTGAATGATTTTGAAATCGGTGTGGATCCAAAAATGAAAAAGATGATCAAATTCTAAACTTGATTATATGGTGCATAGGCAACAACCAACTTGATTATTAATATCTATTTATAGAAGTTTATTATGAAACTTTATGATCAATCATTTTTGGTCTTGATAATTTATGCTAACAAGAAAAATTATCAAACAAGTTATATATGTGAGGCCCAAGTCCAGCCAATTAGCTGGCCTGAGTGTAACTCATGCAGGATAGGAGAGTGGCCCAAATACCCCTCCTCCCCTTCTCTGGCTTTTTGTCTTATAATTCTTCGTCTCCTCTTTCAATACCTCACCAACTCTGCTAGTCTCCGTCTTTTTCATGCCAATTCACCTCTCCTAAGCCTCCTTTACTTGCTCTACCCTCTCCTTTTTGCTCCATTTTGCTCTCTTCACCAACTTTTGTGCCCTCTTCCTCTCGACCTAATTAATTTTTCCAATGAAGTATCTATGGTCTCCATCCAGTTCCATCTTTAAAGCCTTGATGAGTATTGCCCTCTCTTCTCGCTATCTACCTTAATTTGAGGTCAGTTTGGCACACTAACTACCATTGAAATCTACTACTCTGTCCTCCTTGCTTCCAATCCACATCAATTTAAGCCAGATATTCTTTGCTTTTTCTCTTTAAGCCAATGCCTAAGGTGGTGTGTGCATTCTATTCCTTCATTGAGAATTGGAGGAGGGTGGTTGGGTGATTCGGTTGCTAGAGACTTCGTTGTCTCGGGGACCCTGTTGTCTAACACCTACTCAATCAAACGCCTCTTGAGATTGATTTTGAGAGATTAGCAATTCTTGGGTCAAGTGGTGTAAATTGAAGCCTTTTTAAAACTCTAGTGATCTATTATCTTAGTTTATGCAGATAGCTTGAATTTAGAGGAAACCTAGGACAAAGGTTGGTCTTGAAAACAATTATTTTGGAATCGGTACCCAAGTAATGATTGTGTTAAGTCCTTGGATTACACTTGTTGGGGTGGTTGTCCTTATTGATTTTACATGTTTGTGTTAGTCCTTGTATTACGCTTGTTGGGGTAGTTGTTCATATTGATTTTAGATGATTGTGTTATTCTTTAAATTTCATAAAGCATACATTTTTTTTTTATAATTTTACTAATATTAATATTAAGTTAATTAGATATGTTTTAATGCATTATTAAGTTCATTGGCATATTTTGATTGGCTAAGTGTTCCATGTTTAAGTTAAGAGCCCCTCACACTTTTTTTTTTTTCTTCACCTTTGATGCAAATTCTTTTATGTGTTTGCATGTTTATATTATATTAAATCAAACAATCATATTATATTGAATAAAACAATTATGACTCTTTTTAAATTTAATATCTATATAGTATAGCGAAGAGGTTTGCATTTATAGAGTAAATGATTACCACGTGTAATGCTTACTTTAATAGCTTTTAAATTTTATTAACTCTAATACTTTTCAGACATATATGCATAAACCTTTTGTTATTAACTCTACTAGCAAAGCAATGCTTGTCCATTACAACTAGTTTTAAGTATTCTTGAGTGGCACTAGTTCGTACATTCAAATCAAAACTCCCAACTTGGTGTTTGAAGCCACTCAATGGGGTCTCAAATGACAATAGGGAGGATGATGATGATGATGACGACATTAATAATGAGAGAACTGATGTAACCCAGTGAATAAAGCTTGAGAGTCCTAGTTGAACATTTGTGGTGACAAAGGAAGAGCATGAGCAGTGCCAAGAGATTTTGAGCAAGGATCATCTAATGCTCAAATTAGTATGAACAAGTAAAGGTGATAGCCCATAAATAGCCTCCGTGAGAGCGTGCTTATCCTTACTTAAAGATGGATAGTCTGCTATAATGGAAAAAGACCTCTATGTGGCTCAAATAGATCTTTCGTCTTTGGTTGACTTTCATATTTGGTGACAAAATTAGGCAACTCATTCAGATCATGTGCCATATTTTTTATCATAATGAGTCCACCTCCTGCACTATATACTTATTAGTATGGATTGCATTCTCTACATAGATTGGCTAGCTTTGCTCACTTATGAGAGGATATGCACGTTCTTGCTAGTTGGCCATACACTTTTGTTCTTAAGGGGTCGATCACCGCTATTAAGTAGGTAGCCTTACTGAAAGCTAATTTGATGTTCATAAATTATATCTCATCATACTTTCAAGACCAAAGTGGCTTACAAAGTGAGAGAGTAAATTAAGTGCTTTGAGTGTTGGTACGTGGGCTTGTCTTATGTGTTCATGGGCCTCATGTTGTTTAGATGATGTTAGAGTTGTTGGGGTTTAGGAAAGGTTTATAATGAATATTTTATCTCGAAAAAGTCTTCTTGCATCGCCTTCGATGCAGGAAGCGCGCATCAAGCGTGCCCATTGGCTGTGCGCCCATGTTGGTACGCATACGGGGCACGCAGCCAGTAGCCGCGCCCAGTGCACGCGTTCATATACCGAGAGCAATGCATAAAGTCATTCCCTTTTACCTCATCGGCGGGCTCTATAAAGATTTTACTAGAAAAAATAAAATGAAAAGGAAATAAAAAAGGATAAATTCTATAAAACCATATGAAATTAATCTACCCTGCATCTGAAATAACCAAGTAAACAGAGAATGTCATAACTGAGGACTAATTTGGCTGATAATAACTCATTTCACGAAAAGCTGTAAAGATGTTATTAAATTGAAAACAGAACTCTGGTGAAGTCTTCAATTGCTAATGCTTGTCATTGGAAACCCAAGCATGAAGCAGAAGCCCTCAATTTTCGAGTATTATTTTGATACAATTATAAGAGAAAAAACGCATGATCCATCTATAACGAAATAGATCATGTCAATCCATTTCTTCTCAAGCTTATGTTACAAAATGTGTCACAAGCCACATCGTTATAAGAGGTTTGTCCATGCGAAGAACTCGTAGCTTCGAACAAACTGTCATCTTCATTGCTTGAAACTTCTTTATTCATCATACTAACAAATGAAATTACTACGTCCGCAACTCCTTGTCAAGCTTCTACTCAGTTCTCTTCTTCCTTTAAATCTTGTCCATGGACGCTGCTTCAAGCTATTTTGCTGCAAGGTCATCTAATCATCTGTACAAATCTTTGAAGTTCCACCACCCACCACCACCATGGCTGTTATCAGGAGTTGACTGCTAGGAGAGATGCCTGCTAGTTTTTTTGTCTCAGGACAGCATCCACTGCCTCCTGATTAGTAACCTAAATCAGCACAAATTCAACAAATTAGAGACGTAAGTGTTACTTAAGCAGTCAAAGAAACAGAGAAGGATAGAAGATGAGGAACTTTGGCTACACATACTAGCATAAGTAAAACACCTCAAAGATTGATTCTTTTTTTTTTTTTTTTCCGACCTTCAACAATTGGTCAAAAAAAATTTGTAGGACAAAGATATCAATGAATCTTGAAGGGATGAAATAAAAAGCACCCGGAGTTTTCTCAAGCCAAGCATTCTTTATCAAGCAAGGCAATGTTAATGTTTTAGAAGTTCCAAGAAAACAAGATATCTTGCAAGTCTCTCAATACCTGTTTTGAATCCACGTTGATGTTGGTTCTGAACCCATAGTCATCTTCCATCACAGGCCTACTTCCTTTCCTATAGTAAACTAGATGAATCCTTGAATCTACTGTCTAATTTTCTCTGCCATTATGATGGGTTAAACAGTCAAAGGGCTGGTAGCAGATTGCCAAGATGATTGGGAACAAGCAACTAGGAGTTGGCCGTACTGCTGGATTGGTTCCCATTTGAGGCTTCTGGCCTTTCTCTTCCTCTACCTTCCAAAATTTAAGTACTTCAGGAGCCTTGGATTCTTTCATCCTTGACCAGTGAAAAATCATGATACAATTATGATAGTTTTTTATTAAAAAAATTTTCAGCCACTTTTCCCACTGGCTATAATATCCCAGACAATGCTAGGAGGCTCAGTCATAGGATATAAAGATGTTCCTCTTTTCTCCAATCCAAGGGCAAAAATAGGTCAGTCTGAAATGGTTCTAAAGCTTAAAATCATGAGAGTTATTGAATAATCAAATGAAGAGTATTTGGATCCACCTTTCCAAGAAGGGAAAAAATATTCCAAGCAATTGCCGACCATTTTAATGGTTTTCTAAAATGACATTAAATAAGTGGAAATTAAAATATATGGCACTATTTAGATTGATATGTTGAAGACTAGGCTTTCTTTAAGTAATGATGTCTAAGAGAAAAGTCTTGTTGCATCGTCCTTCAGTGCAATAAGTATGCATCGATCATGCGGATTGATTGTCTATGCATGCCGCCATGCGTGCCGAGATTCAGTGGGCCTTATCGCGTACTGCACGCATAGCGGCATGCGTGAGCAGCCAATTCATGCTGTGTATGCTTGCTGTACCAAAGAATGGTACAATAAGTCTTTTTTATGTCTAAGTTGATGTCTCAACATAGAAATTTGGATGATAGAAGAATTACTTTATTGCTAATAATTTTGTAACACACTAGCGAAAATATGTTACTTAAGTAGGCCAGTCTCCCCTATCCTTATTTTTTTATATATTTTGATATCATCATAAGACTTCCAATTTAGCCGCCATTCTCATTGTTGACTTTTGACTGTTTGGAAAAATAAAAAATAATAATAATAAAGGAATATAGGACCCACACGAGCGGTTAATGCTTGCGTGGGACATCCTCTAAACGCTCACTAACGAGCATTCGCATAACGCTTGTCAGCGAGCGTTTCGGTTTTTATTTTTCATTTTGCAAAATGCTCGAGCATTTCGACCTTTCCTCCGTTCCAAAAGGAACGGTAACAAGGCCTAACGGCTAAAAAATATCTTATATATATATATAGGCTAAAGAAATAGAGAAGTAAGAAAATACAAATCCTAAAAGCTTTTTTTAATTATTAAAGATCCTGTTGCTGCAAGTGCTTAGAGTTGGAAGTCTGTCTCAATAAGGAAGTCTGAGTTGGGAGTCTGTCTCAACAAAGAAGTCTGTTTCAACCTACTGGTGAAAGTTACTGATGGTAAAAGATTTATTTAACTATTTTTATTATTATATTTTTATTTGGGCATCTGAAGTATCATTGGTTTTGCACCTCCATCCGATCGTGCTCGCGGTAGGAGGATCGGATCGAGCAGGTCATTGTACCTTGGGAACAAATCGTCGACAACCCGCACAAGGGGGCGAAAACTTGTCCTTAGGGCAGTGTCTAACACGCCTCAACCAGTTTGATTCTTTTTAACTTTAGTTTATATTTTGAATTTAATTTTAGATTAATTTTCTAGCATTTTCTAGATAAGGATTTTTGTAAAATTAGAAACAATTTTTCTAACAGCTAAGAACAAGTTTTCCTATCATTAGAAAGTGCTAGATTTTATTATAAGTAATTTTAAAAAAATTCTTATTTTTGATTCTATGCAGAAGCCTTAGAATTTTTTTTAAAAAAGTATTTAAAATTTAAAATTTAAAATTCAAAATTCAAATCAAAATTCAAATTTTGAAATTTAAAAAAAAATTGAAACTCAAATTCAAAATTGAATTATTTGAGTTAATTTTTGCTTAGTGGTTTTATTATTATTGCAAGTAGTTTCTAGATTTAATTCTTTTGAATTTAAATTTAAAATCTAGAAATATCTGAAAAATCACTAATTTAAAAAATTCAAATTATAAGGCTAAACCTTCACTTTTGGTTGTGCAGAACGAATTAAGCAACCAACCTTTTCAAAATGGGTTCTGATGATCTTAGTGTAATCAAACTTGAAAATTTCAATGGATCATTTTTTAGGAGGTGGCAAAGCCAAGTGAAATATTGGCTTACCACTTTAGGCCTATTTTCTGCCATAGAATTACCAGATCCCAAATCCAATACTCAACAAGGTTCTTCTAGTATAGTTGATACTTCCTCTTCATCAACATGAAAAACACCCCAAGAAATAGATTTTCATTGTAGACATAGAATTTTAAGTGCCCTATCTGATAATCTTTATGATGTCTACCTTCCTACTAAAACTGCTAAGGAACTATGGGATGCCCTTGAGGCTGAATATGGGATGATTGATGCTGGTCTAGATCGATTCACCATCTCAAAATTTTGAAAGTACATAATGGTAGATTCTAAACCTATTAGTATTCAAATTCATGAATTCTAAGATTTTTTAGAAAGTCAGAGTTGACTTGATGTAGTTTTTCTGAAAACTATAAGGTCCAAGTCTTAGTAGATTCTCTTCCACCTTCTTGGTCATCGTTTACTCGAGAGCTAGTCATAAGCAAGGTAGCTTGACCCTAACATAAGTGATTAACTCTATTAGGATAGAAGAAGAACACCGGCCTAAGCTCAATCAAAATCAAAAGACCGACCTTGGACTAAATCCATCTGACTGAGTCAAATCCAACTCCAAATCAATTCAAACCCAAGGGAAAGAATTTTAAGAAAAATAAATTTCAATCTAGATCCAACCAATCATACAAACCTCTTCAGAACCGATCAAACCAGAACCGACCGAATCAGAAGTCAAAGAATTATAAAGGCACATTTGCTTTGTGTGCGGAATGATAAATCATATGGTGAATGACTGCTACCATCGAAAGACTGAACCATTGAAGAAATCATCTAAACCACAAGTTAACGTGGTTGAGAGTGGTGCTGAGCCTTCTTTCAGGTCGGTAAATTCAAAATTCTTAATTAACTCAATCCAATCTTCTTGTGATTAGTGGCTTGATTCAGAAACTAATGTTCATGTTTGTTTTGATCGCTCCTGGTTCTCCACCTTTCAAGAATCAAGTGGAGGAGGTGTGATACTAGGGAATAATTCTTCAGCACAAGTGCTTGAAAAAGGTCAAGTGGATCTAAAGATGACATCTAGGAAGATCCTGATCCTTCATGAAGTGCTGTTAGTTCCTAGTATTAGAAGAAATTTGATTAGTGGATCTCTCCTTATATCTAGAGGATATAAAATTGTTCTAGAGTCAAATAAAGTTGTAATTACTCGTAATAATGAGTTTGTTGGTAAAGGCTTTGTATGTAAAGGTCTTTTTAAATTAAATGTATCCTCTAAGTTATCTAATAAAAGTCTTCTTCTTTTTAATGTTGAATCTCCAAATGTTTGGCATAGTAGACTTGGTCATGTAAATTTTGATCATATTCATTACATGACAAATCTTAATCTAATTCCTAAAGTTTATATTGATAGAATGTTCAAATATAAGATTTGTATTCAAGCCAAGATGCCAAGAAAACCTTTTAAATCAGTAAATAGGAGTTCAACACTTCTTGAATTAGTTCATAGCGACGTATGTGACTCTACCAAGTTTCTACATGGGGAGAAAGTCATTACTTTGTAATATTCATAGATGACTTCTCTCGATATTGTTACATATATTTGATAAAATCTAAGGATGAAGTATTAGATAAGTTTAAGATTTATAAGGTAGAAGCTGAAACCCAAACTGAGAAAAAGCTTAAGAAATTAGGTTAGATCGTGGTGGTGAATATACCTCAAATGAAATGACTCTATTTTGTCATGAATATGGGGTTATTCATCAAGTTTCACCACCATACTCTCCTCAGTCCAATGGTGTAGCTGAACGGAAAAATCGTACATTAATGGATATTGTTAACTCAATGTTAATAAGTTCAAGCGTACCCGAGAACTTATGGAGGGAAGCTCTTTAGCTGCATGTTATATTTTAAATAGGATATCCTTTAAGGATAGTCCTAAAACACCTTTTGAGCTTTGGAAAGGTAGAACATCCAGGCTAGATTATCTTAAAGTGTGGGGATGCTTAGCTAAGGTAGGAATACCTGAACCTAAGAACCTAAGAGAAGAAAAATAGGACCTAAAACCGTAGATGCTATCTTTATAGGTTATTCCTTAGATAGCAGTACAAATAGGTTCCTAGTGATAAACTCTGATATAAGTGGCATCTCAAATAATACTCTTATCGAATCAAGAGATGCTACTTATTTTGAAAATGTTTTTCCTTTTAAGAACCAAGTACCAAATCAACTCTCATCTAATCCTTTTTTGGTTCATGATTCTTTTGAAGCTAGGTACTCTAATGAGTCAAGGAAAAGGAAAATATCTAATCATGAAGGTGAACTTCTGAACTTAGGAAAAGTTCAAGGATAAGGAAAAAAAGACCTTGGTGAAGGTTTCTTTACTTTCCTAGTCGAAGGCGAACCTTCTTCTTTTTCAGAGGCGATGTCTTCTCCTGATGCTCCTTTTTGGAAGGAAGTATTCTTTCTGAATTTAATTCAATCTTACAAAATAAAATTTAGATCTTATCTGATTTGCCTCCTGAAAGCAAACCTTTAGGGTGTAAGTGGGTATTTAAGAAGAAATTTAGACCTGATGGTTCAATAGAAAAGTATAAGGCTAGATTAGTAGCCAAAGGGTATAACCAAAAGAAAGGGTTAGATTTCTTTGATACATATTCTCCTGTAGCTAGAATAACAACCCTTAGATCACTTCTTGCCATTGCTTTCATTCATAAGTTAATTATTCATCAAATGGATGTGAAGACTGCATTCCTAAATGGAGATCTTGAGGAGGAGATCTATATGGAATAGCCTGAAGGTTTTGTTGTAAAGAGACAAGAAGACAAGGTTTGTAAACTTATCAAGTCTCTTTATGGTCTTAAATAGGCTCCTAAACAATGGCATGAGAAATTTGATCAAATTATTCTATCTTTTGGATTTCAAATCAATAATCATGATAAGTGTGTTTATTCTAAAATCATTGACAATGATTGTGTAATCCTTTGCCTATATGTAGATGATATTTTAATTTTTGGAACATCTCTTGAAATTATTTCAAGTGTTAAATCTTTCCTCTTTTCTAAGTTTGATATGAAAGATTTAGGAGAAGCAGATGTAATCCTAGGGATGAAGCTTATCAAGTCCCATGAAGGGATAGCTCTTTCTCTTTCTCATTCTATAGAAAAAATAATCAAGAAGTTTGGTTATTCCAATCTTAAATCAATATCTACTCCTTTTGATCCTAGCTTTCACCTAAAGAAAAATTTAGGTGACCCAATTAATCAATTAAAGTATTCTCAAATTAGGATTCTTTTGTATGTAGCAAAGATAAGACCTGATATTGCCTATGCTGTAGGAAGGCTTAGTAGATATAATCAAAATCTTGATCAATCTCATTGGGTAGCCTTAGAAAGAGTGTTCCGATATTTAAAGGGAACACTTAATCTCTCTTTGATATTCACTAATATCATGAGGTGGTTGAGGGTTAGTGATGCTAATTGGGTCACTGATTCTCATGGTTTAAAATCAACCATGGATATCTCTTCTTGGCGGTGCTGCTATTGCTTGGGGATTCACTAGGCAAACTATCATTTCTAGAAGCACCATGGAGGCCGAGTTGATAGCTCTAGATACCATCTGTAATGAGGTAGAGTGGATAAAAATCTAATATCAGAGCTACTTTGGTACCTAAGCCAGTTCCAGCTATATCAATCAATTGTGATAATAAGGCCGCAATTGAACTGACAAATCAAAAGAGTACCAATAAAAAGATGAATCGCCATATACGGCTTTGTCATAAGTCTATAAGACAACATAAGAAAAATGATGTTATCTCTTTGGAATTTGTCAAATCTGAGAAGAATTTGGCAGATCAATTAACCAAGGGATTATCTAGGAGTGGAGTCCTAGATTCATTGAGGGGGATGGGGCTTAAGCTCCTTATTTGTCACCAGCAGTGGATACCCAACCTCTGTGATTGGAGATCCCATGAATGAGGTTCAATATGGTAGAAACAAAGCTGATTGAGTGATCGTGTTAGAGCACAAATTTTGAAAGATTTTTCAACCCATCCTTATGATGAGTGCTCTTATAAAGTGACAAAGTAAATTTGTGTAAGGTTGAGTGATTCTCTTAATGGATCCGAGGTAGGTTATCTGCAGGGTATTAGTCACAAATACCCTTGGAGGATTCACCTATACGAGAATTGTCATATTAGGCCGTGACTAAAGGTTTGGGCTAACCTTAAGAAATTCTCATGAAAAATCAAGATACTAAGCGCAAGGCCTTTAATATGCGCTGACCGCTTAAACCCAATTGATTCATGCTGTGTGTGATTAGTAGAAGACTGAGTCAAGAACCTAGTTCAAGGTCTAATCCACTATGATTCCTTCGGATGCATACAATCAATACTAAATGAGGTTTCAGTCCACAGGACACCTCATCTATTGCGCAGTATAAGATGCCCTACAATTTTGATATATTAATTTTACTATTAATTTTATTTTATTTTTTAACTTTTGTGGGAGATTGTTGACTTTTGATTATTTGGAAAAGTAAAAAAAAACAATAAAGGAAAAAGGACCCACGCGAGCAATTAATGCTCACGTGGGACGTCCTCTGAACGCTCGGAACGCTCGCCAGCATCGTTTGGCTTTTATTTTTCATTTTGCAAAATGCTCGAGCGTTCGCTCGAGTGTTGACTTTTCCTTCGTTCCAAGAGAAACGGTAACAAGGCCTAACGGCAAAAAAATATCTTTTATATATATATATATATATATATATATATA
>UESW01003916.1:0-201204 GCA_900491605.1 Calamus simplicifolius | reverse complement strand
ACATAGAATTTTAAGTGCCCTATCTGATAATCTTTATGATGTCTACCTTCCTACTAAAACTGCTAAGGAACTATGGGATGCCCTTGAGGCTGAATATGGGATGGTTGATGCTGGTCTAGATCGATTCATCATCTCAAAACTTCGAAAGTACATAATGGTAGATTCTAAACCTATTAGTATTCAAATTCATGAATTCTAAGATTTTTTAGAAACTCAGAGTTGACTTGATGTAGTTTTTCTGAAAACTATAAGGTCCAAGTCTTAGTAGATTCTCTTCCACCTTCTTGGTCAGAGAGCTTAGCCATAAGTAAGGTAGCTTAACCCTAACATAAGTGATTAACTCTATTAGGATAGAAGAAGAACACCGGCCTAAGCTCAATCAAAATCAAAAGACCGACCTTGGACCTAAAATCCATCTGACCAAGTCAAATCCAACTCCAAATCAATTCAAACCCAAGGGAAAGAATTTTAAGAAAAAGAAATTCTAATCTAAATCTAACCAATCATACAAACCTCCTCAGAACCGATCAAACCAGAACCGACCGAATCAAAGTCAAAGAATTATAAAGGCACATTCTGCTTTGTGTGCGGAATGATAATCATGTGGTGAATGACTGCTACCATCGAAAGACTAAACCATTGAAGAAATCATCTAAACCACAAGTTAACGTGGTTGAGAGTGGTGCTGAGCCTTCTTTCAGGTCGGTAAATTCAAAATTCTTAATTAACTCAATCCAATCTTCTTGTGATTGGTGGCTTGATTCAGGAACTAATGTTCATGTTTGTTTTGATCGCTCCTAGTTCTCTACCTTTCAGAATTAAGTGGAGGAGGTGTGATACTAAGGAATAATTTTTCAGCACAAGTGCTTGGAAAAGGTCAAGTGGATCTAAAGATGACATCTGGGAAGATCCTGATCCTTCATGAAGTGCTGTTAGTTCTTAGTATTAGAAGAAATTTGATTAGTGGATCTTTCCTTATATCTAGAGGATATAAAATTGTTTAAGAGTCAAATAAAGTTGTAATTACTCATAATAATGAGTTTGTTGGTAAAGGCTTTGTATATAAAGGTCTTTTTAAATTAAATGTATCCTCTAAGTTATCTAATAAAAGTCTTCTTCTTTTTAATGTTGAATCTTCACATGTTTGGCATAGTAGACTTGGTCATGTGAATTTTGATCGTATTCATTACATGACAAATCTTAATCTAATTCCTAAAGTTTATATTGATAGAATGTTCAAATATGAGATTTATATTCAAGCCAAGATGCCAAGAAAACCTTTTAAATCAGTAAATAGGAGTTCAACACTTCTTGAATTAATTCATAGCGACGTATGTGACTCTACCAAGTTTCCTACATGGGGAGAAAATCGTTACTTTGTAATATTCATAGATGACTTCTCTCGATATTGTTACATATATTTGATAAAATCTAAGGATGAAGTATTAGATAAGTTTAAGATTTATAAGGTAGAAGCTGAAACCCAAACTGAGAAAAAGCTTAAGAAATTTAGGTCAGATCGTGGTGGTGAATATACCTCAAATGAAATGACTCTATTTTATCATGAATATGGGTATTCATCAAGTTTTACCACCATACTCTCCTCAGTCCAATGGTGTAGCTGAATGAAAAATTATACATTAATGGATATGGTTAACTCAATGTTAATAAGTTCAGGCGTACCCGAAAACTTGTAGAGGGAAGCTCTTTTAGCTGCATGTTATATTTTAAATAGGATACCCTTTAAGGATATTTCTAAAACACCTTTTGAGCTTTGGAAAGGTAGAATACCCAGGATAGATTATCTTAAAGTATGGGGATGCTTAGCTAAGGTAGGAATACATGAACCTAAGAACCTAAGAGAAGAAAAATAGGACCTAAAACTGTAGATGCTATCTTTATAGGTTATTCCTTAGATAGCAGTACAAATAGGTTCCTAGTGATAAACTATGATATAAGTGGCATCTCAAATAATACTCTTATCGAATCAAGAGATGCTACTTATTTTGAAAATGTTTTTTCTTTTAAGAACCAAGTACCAAATCAACTCTCATCTAATCCTTCTTGGTTCATTATTCTTTTGAAGCTAGGTCCTCTAATGAGTCAAGGAAAAGGAAAAGATCTAATCATGAAGGTGAACTTCTGAACTTAGGAAAAGTTCAAGGATAAGGAAAAAAAAGACCTTGGTGAAGGTTTCTTTACTTTCCTAGTCGAAGGTGAACCTTCTTCTTTTTCAGAGGCGATATCTTCTCCGCTCCTTTTTGGAAGGAAGTTATTCTTTCTGAATTTAATTCAATCTTACAAAATAAAACTTGATCTTATCTGATTTACCCTTTGGAAGCAAACCTTTAGGTGTAAGTGGGTATTTAAGAAGAAATTTAGACCTGATGGTTCAATAGAAAAGTATAAGGCTAGATTAGTAGCCAAAGGGTATAACCAAAGAAAGGGTTAGATTTCTTTGATACATATTCTACTGTAGCTAGAATAACAACCCTTAGATCACTTATTGACATTGCTTTCATTCATAAGTTAATTATTCATCAAATGGATGTGAAGACTGCATTCCTAAATGGAGATCTTGAGGAGAGATCTATATGGAATAGCCTAAAGGTTTTGTTGTAAAGGGACAAGAAGACAAGGTTTGTAAACTTATCAAGTCTCTTTAAGGTCTTAAATAGGCTCCTAAACAATGGCATGAGAAATTTGATCAAATTATTCTATCTTTTGGATTTCAAATCAATAATCATGATAAATGTGTTTATTCTAAAATCATGATAATGATTGTGTAATCCTTTGCCTATATGTAGATGATATTTTAATTTTGGAACATCTCTTGAAATTATTTCAAGTGTTAAATCTTTCCTCTTTTCTAAGTTTGATATGAAAGATTAGGAGAAGCGGATGTAATCCTAGGGATGAAGCTTATCAAGTCCCATGAAGGGATAGCTCTCTCTCTTTCTCATTCTATAGAAAAAATAATCAAGAAGTTTGGTTATTCCAATCTTAAATCAATATCTACTCCTTTTGATCCTAGCTTTCACCTAAAGAAAAATTTAGGTGACCCAATTAATCAATTAAAGTATTCTCAAATTATAGGATTTCTCTTGTATGTAGCAAACAGGACAAGACCTAATATTGCCTATGCTGTAGGAAGGCTTAGTAGATATAATCAAAATCTTGATCAATCTCATTTAGTAGCCTTAGAAAGAGTGTTCCGATATTTAAAGGGAACACTTAATCTCTCTTTGATGTTCACTAATTATCATGAGGTGGTTGAGGGTTACAGTGATGCTAATTGGGTCACTGATTCTCATGATTTAAAATCAACCACTGGATATCTCTTTTCTTGGCGGTGCTGCTATTGCTTGGGGATTCACTAGGCAAACTATCATTTCTAGAAGCACCATGGAGGCCGAGTTAATAGCTCTAGATACCATCTGTAATGAGCAGAGTGAATAAAAAATCTAATATCAGAGCTACCTTTGGTACCTAAGCCAGTTCTAGCTATATCAATCATTGTGATAATAAGGCCGCAATTGAACTGAAAAATCAAAAGAGTACCAATAAAAAGATGAATCGCCATATACGGCTTTGTCATAAGTCTATAAGATAACATAAGAAAAATGATGTTATCTCTTTGGAATTTGTCAAATCTGAGAAGAATTTGGCAGATCAATTAACCAAGGGATTATCTAGGAGTAGAGTCCTAGATTCATCGAGGGGGATGGGGCTTAAGCTCCTTATTTGGTCACCAGCAGTGGATACCCAACCTCTGTGATTAGAGATCCCATGAATGAGGTATGTGGTAGAAACAAAGCTGATTGAGTGATCGTGTTAGAGCACAAATTTTGAAAGATTTTTCAACCCATCCCTATGATGAGTGCTCTTATAAAGTGACAAAGTAAATTTGTGTAAGGTTGAGTGATTCTCTTAATGGATCCGAGGTAGGTTATCTGTAGGATATTAGTCACAAATACCCTTGGAGGATTCACCTATACGATAATTGTCATATTAGGCCATGACTAAAGGTTTGGGCTAACCTTAAGAAATTCTCATGAAAAATCAAGGTACTAAGCGCAAGGCCTTTAATATGCGCTGACCGCTTAAACCCAATTGATTCATGCTATGTGTGTGATTAGTAGAAGTCTGAGTCAAGGACCTAGTTCAAGGTCTAATCCACTATGATTCCTTTAGATGATACAATCAACACTAAGTGAGGTTTCAGTCCACAGGATACCTCACCTATTGCACAATATAAGATGCCCTACAATTTTTGATATTAATTTTACTATTAATTTTATTTTATTTTTTAACTTTTGTGGGAGATTGTTGACTTTTGACGTTTGGAAAAGTAAAAAAAAAAATAAGAATAAAGGACCCACGCGAGCAATTAATGCTCACGTGGGACGTCCTCTAAACGCTCGCCAGCAAGCGTTTCGGCTTTTATTTTCATTTCATTTTGCAAAACGCTCGAGCATTCGCTCGAGTGTTTTGACTTTTCCTTCGTTCAAAGAGAAACGGTAACAAGGCCTAACGGCTAAAAAATATCTTTTATATATTATATATATATATATATATATATATATATATATATATATATATATATAGGCTAAAGAAATAGAGAAGTAAGAAAATACAAATCCTAAAAGCTTTTTTCAATTGTTAAAGATCATGTTGCTGTAAGTGCTTGGAGTTGGGAGTCTGTCTCAACAAGGAAGTCTGAGTTGGGAGTCTGTCTCAACAAGGAAGTCTATCTCAACCTACTAGTGAAAGCTACTGGTGGTAAAGATTTATTAACTATTTTTATTATTATATTTTTATTTAAGCATCTGAAATATCATTGGGTTTGCATCTCTATCCGATCGTGCTCGTGGTAGGAGGATCGGATCGAGCCGGATCATTGTACCTTAGGGACAAATCGCCGACAACCCGCACGAGGGGGCGAAAACTTGTCCTTAGGGCAGTGTCTAACACGCCTCGACCAATTTGATTCTTTTTAAGTTTAGTTTATATTTTGAATTTAATTTTTAGATTAATTTTCTAGTTTTCTAAATAAATTTGTTTGTAAAATTAGAAACAATTTTTTCTAACACTCATTGATAAGTACTGATGGCTTTAATATCGCCTTCAGATCCAAGGTTTGTTACTTCACACAACATGCATAAATATTGCTTTAAAAGAATTCATATGAATGTTACTTTTTTTTTTTGGTATAAGCGGGCGATCACACAACCTCGTGCGAGTCAGCCCAGACATATCAGAGTACAAAATCTGCTTAAGAACAATAGGACAGGAGTCGCCCTGATTACATATCCAAAAACCCGAATGATGAGCCACCGCTGCCGCAATCCAGTCAGCCACAGAATTAGCTTCTCGATAGATGTGCCGAATGTGAACTATGTGGGTCTGACTCAGAATCGACCAGATATCACGAAGAAGGGGATTGGATGAAGAATGGTCACCATCTCCCGCCTGAATCCACCGAACGACAGAAAGAGAATCCCCTTCAATGAACAGGCTATGAGCATGGAGCCTCCGAACGGCATGGGAGATACCAGCCCACACAGCATAAAGTTCCGCCATAGGGACAGAGCAATCTAAGAAGCAAACCCACTTGCCGACAGAAGAGCTCCATCAGTCCCTCGAATAACAAAGCAAATCCAGCTAGTCTTCTCCGTACACTTCCATCAAAGTTGATTTTAACAAATCCTGGAGGGGGCGCTCCTAAGATATGAAAACCGTACGATGGTTCGCTACCGGAGCAGCAGGGGATCCCCAGAGGCCAGGGTTGCATAAATCAATCCCATTGATTAGAAGAGCACTTTCAGCAACCATAATCTTATCTTTTGCTCTAATCTGTGAGGAGAGAAGGGATCATCAGAGAAAATAAGCTGGTTCTGCAACTATTTTATGAATTACTTCTTGAGCACATGGTGTTAGGTAATAAATTTTGAGGAAGAATTCGAAACTAATTAACTATAATAATATAATATAAATAAAAGATTAAATTAGTTTATTAAAGGTTTGGTTGGATGGTCCATGATGAAATAGTGAAAGAAGATAGCTCTGAAAGCATACCTGATATTGTTTTAAAGCAATTTTTTGATACTTGATGGGGTCAGTTAATCCCATGGGCAATAAAGACAATAATTTTTGGACGGCCTTCTCTCAAGACATCAATTTCCAAATGATTTTCCTAGGTGGCCGACGGCCTTTATGGATGGCTTAATTCCTAGGCGACCTGACCGTTCTACTTGGCTTTCTTTTCAAAGGACACGGTAGACATTAAGGTAGTGTTTGATAGCTTTTTGATTATCCCAGGGGATAGCTGAGGGGATGAGCACCTTTTTAAAATTACCACTTTACCATTAAGGGATAACTTTAGTTATTCTTGGGTTCCCTAAGGAATAAGTCCAGGTGATAACCCATGGTTAAACATGAGTTATCCCCTCTGGTTAAACTTTTTCAGAGATAACCCCTGCAACTATAGCTTTTAGGAATAAGAGGGGATATCTGAGGAATATCCCCTCTTATCCCATGTATCAAACAGTGCCTAAATATTTCTTCCACGATTGCAACAAGTGTCTCGTCATAATGAAAAGAGAATAAGGGGGAAAAGGGCCATATTTCTCCCAAGGGCCACCTTTCGTCGTTAACATTCGGCAGTCAAGTCAATAGGGCTAGAGCATTTAATGGTGCAAAATGATGTTGGCCAACATTTAATAGAATGGAGAGTCACGGACGTGAATAGAGGAAGAAGTAATAGGGCTAGAGCATTTAATGGTGCAAAATGACGTTGGCCAGCATTTAATAGAATGGAGAGTCACGGACGCGAATAGAGGAAGAAGTCCGAGTCGGCCCCGCCCCGGCACTTCAGCTCGCCCTTGGCACTCAAGTCGGCTCCGCCTCTAGCATCGTTCCGTTCTTCTTCGCCCCCCGCTCGGCCTCTACGCTATGTCTTTCGCACCAAGGCATTTATGGCATCATAAAGGCAACATGCATCCACTTCTCTCTCCTGCATTTATGGTTGCCAAATGGAGCGGACGCAAAGAGAGAAAGAAGTCCGAGTTGGCCCCCGCCCCGGCACTTCACCTGACACTTTAGCTCGCCCGACCTCCACGCTATGTCTTTCGCACCAAGGCATTTATGGCCTCATAAGGGCCATATGCATCCACTTGCTTTATTGCCTTATTCTCTCTCCTGTATAAAGGCATTTATGGTGGCCAGCATTTAATGGAATGGATCGTCACGGACGCGAAGAGAGGAAGAAGTCCGATTCGGCCGCCCCAGCACTTCAGCTCACCCATAGACATCTCGCCTCGGCACTCTAAGTCGGCTCCACGCTATGTCTTTCGCATCAAGGCATTTATGGCCTCATAAAGACCACGTGCATCTACCTTCTCTAAAGTATTTATGGCTGCCATGTTGGCCCCTTTGGCACCCTTGCATAAGAAAGGATGACATAATGAAGCCGAGACAAAGAGTTCTTGACTCCACGTCTCATAGAAGTCCTCAACGGCCTCCGGGTGACTGTCCCAGCCACTCGGCTTCTTCTCGGTCTCCCAGCACCGTGCAGGACAACCTCTCTGACTCTGCTCATGGCCATGGATAGCTTCATCCATGGCTCTGCTCCAAGCTCTCTATCCCGGCTCCGACTAGACGATGGACAGCATCATGGTAGGACGACAAAGGACATGTACGTAGCCATAAAAGGAGCTTGGCAAGGTCATCAGCTCAAGGCCAAGCATATCCAAGTGGGCCCAAACCAGCATGGAGGCTAGATGCCATCGCTTGGACCACCCTGCTTCCTACGTCTCCTCGCTGAGGCATGACGGCTCTGTCCTGGCTCAGCCCCAAGCTCCCTCAACGGTCTCCAACTTCATCTCGGCTTCTAGCTCCTTCCCGGCCATAGCCATCTCAGCCTCGGCCATGAACAGTGCTCGGCCACCTCGGTCATGAATAGTGCTCGGCCTCGTTATGAACAGTGCCATGCAAGCAAGCACTCTATAATCAATGCTCTACAAGTGACAGCTCGCTTCAACTCCCAACTCTTCCATCCCAGACGGATGTGTGGCTCGTGATGGTGATGAGACTCCGCCACCTTTTATCTCTCTTCGTAAGGATGGCCCTGTGAATGTGAAGGACATCTGCCCATATCCTGCCAGCCTGTAGCAACCATCCAAATCAAGTGGCCACCCACTTTGACGGGACTTGACCCACCAACCAGCTGCAGCCACCTACTCTGACAAGACTTGGCCTGCAGCCCTGACATATCAAGGAAGGAAGCAAGCTCTACCATTGCTGCCATCGCCTTAAATGCTCTGACAAGTGGCAGAACCCCATGTCTCACAGACATCAGCTCTGACACTTCACCATCAAAGTCATCATTATGGAGCCTCAACCACTCAAGCCAGACAAACTCTAAGCATCTATAAATTGGGTAAGAGGGACCCCGACCAGGTAACGAACTCATTACACTCCTAAATGCTCATTTTTGCTCACAGAGAGCACGGCTCTAAGCCTCTCTCTCCTTCTCTCTTTTGAGCTTTCTCAAGCTCACGACTGTTGCCCATAGCACTGACTTGAGCATCGAAGGGTCCCGCCGGAATCTTCGATCCCTGAGACTTTTGCAGGCTCCCAGACGGGAGGATCCTGGGCTCGCTGGAGAAGGCAACAGAACGCTTGCGAACGTTCGAGGGGTGATCTGGTGTCATCAGATTGGCGCACCAGGAAGGGGGAGAAAGCAGAGTTCCATGACACTAAGTTGCAAGCTCTTGCTCCCTCTACGATAATAATGATGGATAAAAAGATGGTGATGAGAAAGACCCAAGAGGCTTCCGCCAGTAATGCTGGGGGGCACCCTCAACGAGCTAAGCAATAGGAGGTCGGCTCTCTACTCCATCGTCACCACTATCTCGGGCCATTCAGGCAGAGCATCGTGCCACCCTCATTATGCAAGTCCAAACATCTATGGAAGCTGCCCAAAAGCTACGGGAGCGATATTTCGTAGCCTCACAGCAACAAACAAGAGCCCATGCTGCTCCTTTAGTTGTCGCTCAAGCCATCCACTATCCATCCGTGAGAGATCTCCCCAGCGAGAGACTCACCACTGTCATATTTCTTTGAAGCTCAGGAGCAAGACAACCTCAAACTCAAGCTCATCGGCAATTTAAGGCTAAGGCTCGTTAGCCAGCAAGAGCGCCACTACTTGCCACCCAAGTCTTAACTCCTAGTCACCTCAAGTATTTATGGGCATTTTTATTCCTGATGGTGATAAACCAAGACGTGCTGATGCTATTAATGCAAAGTGAGAGATGAGGACAAAGGGCTTTGATTGTTGACTCTATCTACCCCCTCTCTTTTCTCTTTGCTACACCCAGAGCCAAAAAGAGCCCAAGACCTCTTGCGGATTCCATTCCAGCTACCCTCGGATTTCAGCACTGGTATCCTCCACCTTCAATCAACATAGTTTCCTGGGGATAGATCATCAACTCAGCAGAAGAAGACCCAAAGTCAACTCACAGTCAAGAGAAATAGACTCTCCAACTTACAGTTGATGGGCATCCGCTCCCAGGCTCCTCTGGAAGCTGCCGAGCCCCTGCAGCTACTCCCAAGTGGCTCGGCCTCGGCAATTTTATCTCAGCCTCAGCGGCATCATTGCAGCCTCCACGGCTCTATTTCTGCCTCGGCAATTTTACCTCAGCCTCAGCGGCATCATTGTAGCCTCCACGGCTCTATTTCTGCTTCGGCAATTTTGTCTCAGCCTCAGCGGCATCATTGCAGCCTCCACAACTCTATTTCTGCTTCAGCAATTTTGTCTCTGCCTTAGCAGCATTGTTGCAGCCTCCACGGCTCTATTTCTGCTTCGGCAATTTTATCTCAGCCTCAGCGGCATCATTGCAGCCTCCACAACTCTATTTCTGCTTCGACAATTTTGTCTCAACCTCAGTGGCATCATTGCAGCCTCCACAGCTCTATTTCTGCTTCGGCAATTTTATCGCAGCCTCAATGGCTTTCTCTCTGCCTCAACGATATTATTGCAGCCTCAACGGTTTTATCTCTGCCTCAACGGCTTTATCTGCCTCAGTGGCATTATTTCTGTCATGCCCCAGACCCAACAATTTGAGCTAGGGTGATAACCCGCCGCATGCCAGGCATGCAAGGCGTCCCGAATTATGATACATAAATCAATATAAGGCAATAATTATAAATATTCAATCCAAATCCATAACTTAAAACAAACCATAACTATAAGGTTTGGGCTACAAGCCCTACACACAAGCATATCCGAGGATTAAACAACATAATGGAACTAATTTATTTAGCTAGAAGCTCCATTAACCCCATAAGTCCTTCTTCACTCCTGAGGCTCTGAAAAATATTGTGAGATTTACATGAGCTCACACTCAATAAGTAAGCCTATTATAATGTAAAAATAGTCATATATCATTATAGCATTTCAAGATATTTTCAATCACATTTTCATGAAAAGCTTCAATTCAACTACATTTATCATGCTATCAGAACATGCATATCATCAGCTCAAAATAATTTGAAAGCTTAATTATATAATAAATGTCAAACAATGCAATGTAAACAAACCCATTGTATTTATATAATCACTGATCTCCTATGTGTCCCACGGTCCTACTACACCCAACTGGTGTATCACTCTTAAATGTCCCCTAAGAGGAAGGGTCCTGGTACCAGCATTATGCCATATAACATAAACAATCACAACCACTCTACAGATATGTGTCCTCCATATATCTTTCCCTGTGGAGGTGGGTCCCGTATCACAATCAATCACAACACACCCTACAGATGTGTGTCCTCCACATATTTTTCAATCACAACACACCCTACAGATGTGTGTCCTCCACATATTTTTTCTTGTGGAGGTGGGTCACGTATCACTTGCATTTCATATCAATCCACATCATATGAGAACAGTGGCGATACATATAAGTATATTTCAATGTCATCATTATAATTGCATATCACACATCATGCATCAGCATAAGCATAAGCTCCTCATATCATATATACAGTGGTTTGTACATTCATAGCATAAAAATACATCTATAGTACCAGTCTATTTTGCAAAGTTAAAATAATCACATCATTCAATTTTGCATATTTACAAGCCACTACTTTGCAAAATATAGCAGTTGTATATAACCATAACAAATACTCAAATGCATACACATGGTACTATTTACTAATTTCAAAATAGCCAAGTCAAATATCAAATTCCATTTTTTCTCATTTCATAATTTCATAAATTAATATAACTATAATTCCAAACTTTACATATTAAATATTATAAAATTCATGATAATTGGCTTACTTACCTTAGTACGCAATTTTAAATGGTGAACCAGCTATTTAGACATCTGGGCACCTATAGAATCATTTTTCATAATTAAATCTCTAAAATCTAAATAATAAAGTGACTCTTAAATCTCTACCCAGACTAATCCACGGGCCCAACTTTGGGCTTGAATAAATCCCATTATATGCACCCAAATGGAAAACTAAAAAACCCCAATAAACTAGATTTAACACAGAATCAGGCCATATATTTATTTTATCATTCACGACCCGATACAGGGCCCAAAATGCTGCTCAAACAGGGCTCTTGAACCGGCCCAACAGGGCCCAAATCACTGACAGCCCAGCCGGCCCAAAATTCCATCCCACCGCTCCCCTGTTTCAACCGAAACAGGGGGCAATTCGTGTCGGCAGCCAGGGCCGCCGTCGGTCAAATTTAGGGTGGCTCAGCTGCCGGTGGCTGGACCAGAGCCGGCCACCGCCGCAGTCGGCTCCCCCTCCCTCTCTCTCTCTCTCCAATTTCCCTCTCTATCTCTCTCTTTCTTTCTTTGATCAACGCTCTACAAGGGACAGCTGGCTTCAACTCCCAACTCTTCTATCTCAGACGGATGTATGGCTCGTGATGGTGATAAGATTCTGCCACCTTTTATCTCTCTTTGTAAGGATGGCCCTGTGAATGTGAAGGACATATGCCCATATCCTGCCAGCTTATAGCAACCATCCAAATCAAGTGGCCACCCACTTTGACGGGACTTGACCCACCAACTAGCTGCAGCCACCTACTCTGACGAGACTTGGCCTGCAGCCCTAACATATCAAGGAAAGAAGCAAGCTCTACCATTGCTGCCATCGCCTTAAATGCTCTCTGACAAGTGGCAGAACCCTATGTCTCACAGACATCAGCTCTTATATTTTACCCATCAAAGTCATCATTATGGAGCCTCAACCACTCAAGCTAGACAAACTCTAAGCATCTATAAATTGGGTAGAAGGGATCCCCGACCAGGTAACGAACTCATTACACTCCTAAATGCTCATTCTTGCTCACAGAGAGCATGGTTCTAAGCCTCTCTCTCTCCTTCTCTCTTTCGAGCTTTCTCAAGCTTACGGCTATTGCCCAGAGCATTGACTTGAGCGTCGGAGGGTCCCCTTCGGTCTCCGGGACTTTTTGCAGGCTCCCAGACGCGAGAGGCTCATCGGAGGATCCTGGGTTCACTGGAGAAGGCGATCGAACGCTCGCGAACGTTTGAGAAGGATGATCTGACATCATCATTACTCATACCAACATCATAAGAAATTCTACCTTAAGATACAATCAAATTTTTTTCTCTTACGAATATGATCGTAAGAGAGTTGGCATTACTCTTTTCAATACCCACCATCAAAGACTTAAAATAAAATAATAAAAGGAGAAGAGATTAGGAAGAAGAAGAATTATTTAATTCTTAAAAAGAGAAAAAATTTAATAAGAAAGGAGAAGAGGCTTAATAGATAACTTTTAATTGCTTTCTATATTGTATAACTTTAGTTTTCATGATTTTAAATAGATTGTAAGAAAAAGCGTTCGATTCCTTAGTTTTTAATGATCTTAAATAAATCATAAGAAAAAACCTAAAAAAATATTTTTTAAAAAAACAAAGTAATGAAAGAACTATAAGTTTTTTTTTTTAAAAAAAAAAAACTATCAATCTCCCTCAAAACTCAAAATATCGATCAACCTATTTAAAAAAAAAAATCTGCATTAAATATAAAATATTTACTGCAATATCCCTGAAGGCCATCAAGGCCATGAAGGTCAAACCCAGTGATTCCTTTCAATTAGAAGATGATGCCACGTGGGCAAACCTTGTTCTCCAGCTGGTCGCCAGGCTAATCCATCGCCAATCCGTCCTCCCCCTCTTTTCTCCTCTCTCTCTCTCCCCGCCCTTTCCTGCAGTCTAAACCGATGACCTCCCACCGTATCGTATTATAATAATGCATTCCATGAGGCCATGCCTCTCCTCCCTCTCCCCCTCCACCCCCTTCCTCTCTCCCCGTCACTTCCTCTCCTCCTCCCCTTCTCCCTTCTCCTCCTCTCCGGTCTCCGCCCCCGCCGCTCCCACGCCTTCCGGCCCCTCTCCTCCCTCCGGGAGACGAAGAAGGCCACCCTCCGCAAGGCCTCCAGCGTCCCCAAGAACCTCAAGTTCGACTATCGGAAGGGGAGGGACGAGCGGACCGTCTCCGATGACGGCGAGGAGTTCGGCGGAGAGACCGCCGTGAAGGGCACGGTTCTCGCGGGGCTTCTGCTGGTTGGGGTCGTTGGAGGCTTCGGGGCGGCCGGGTACGTCTATAAAGATCAGATCAATGCCTTTCTCACCGAGTTCTCCGGTTTCATCGAAGGTACTCACTCCCTCCTTCTCTTTCCTTTTTTATTTTTCCCTTTACTCTCAAGTTTTTTTTTTTTTTTTTTTGGGATTGAATTTGGTGGTTTTTTGAATGTTGCGATTAAGAATTTGGTGTTTTTGTCGTGGTTTTGGTCGAACTGGGTGGTTTTGGATGTCATCTTTGAGAATTCTAAAACGTGGGTGTGATTCTGGCGGCAGTTGGCGGCTCTACCATGGATTCGTCCTGAAATTTGGGGTTTTTAGGTTGTTCCAATTTGAGCCTGTGAAGGAATTTCCATCAATGAAAAAATATATCCGTTGCTCCTCATCTAAGAATCACTTAAAATAATCGTGAACTTGAAAACATAACCCAAGAGTGATCCTAAAGGTGATTCTAATAACATATAAGTTGTTGCGAATGAAGGTTGATTCGATTCTGATACAAATTGTTAATCATGATCAGATCATCATTATGACACTACTCAAGTTGCATGTCTGTGAAGAAGTATTCGATTTTATATTACTGCATGACATGCTACTATGTGGAACTGGTTATTACAGCATCATACTGTCCAACAAGAAGTATAATTTATGGTATTTATTTCTTTTTTGTGATGTTGTGCATTCATCTTTGCATTGTAGTGAATAATTTTGTGTTGGTTTTAATGCTGGAAGATATTCCTGCTTTTTTTGATCAGGTTATGGCCCTGCTGGATATTCCTTATTTGTTCTTGTTTATGCTGGACTGGAGGTAAGATTTAACGGTACATAAACTCTTATTGTTAAATTTTTAGTGATTAAAGTACCATACATTCAGAACAACTGTGAAACCTAATATCAAAATTTCCAGAGAGCTGAGTGGCATTATAAATTTGTTGTTGGGTTTGCATAGGTAGGCCTACAATTGCATGGTGTATCTAGGTCCACATTATTGCTTCTGTGTCTTATGTCTTTGTTCTTTGCTCTTATTTTCAAAATAAGCAAGCCCTCCAGTGGATATGACTTTTTGTGGAATACTTCAACATGTTGCTTTGTAATCTTGCTGTGCCTGCTGTAACCTAGCATTTTGCAAGAGTATGTTATGAATGCTTCCTTCTGCCAACACATGTAATGTTTCGGCATTTCTTTATTTTTCCTTTCTTTTCTTCTACTGAGTCCCAGCTGATGTTTTAGGAACATTCGTGGTCATTTCTCTTGAATAAAGATGAGTACTCTCTATATCGAGAAAAGGTTAGGGATTTCACTGATGATTATTCAAGATGATGAATCCCTCTCTTACCATATCTTATTTCTCAATGCATTTTGCAATTCTGCACAACGTATAATTCCTGTCTAATATTTGCCTTGTAGTTATTAAACTCAACTTAACTCAACTCATCTAAGCATTTTCCCAACTACATGGGGTCAGCTATAAATCTATTTCCTCCACTATGTTCTATTCAGGACTAAGTTGACTTTCATCCTAGCTCTTCGCATAGTTTGATTTAGTAGATTCATGTTTTAGGGGATCTGACGGAGTTTTACGCTGGCTGTCAGCTACCTAACGCAACCCTCTTCCTTGGGTTGGGACCAGCCTTGGCGGAGTTATGCCTTATAGTTATTAAATGTTTAAATTTATATCATTCTTCTCCACTGCATGGTGATGGAGATTTCTATAGGGATTGTGGAAGCAGATAAGGGAGATCACAAATTTTACTTTATCTGTTAGCATCCTATACTTGCTGGTACTAACTGTGAACTGCTTATCTTATTCTAGATTCTTGCAATTCCAGCAATCCCATTAACTATGTCAGCAGGACTTTTATTTGGAGGTGTCACAGGGACCATCATTGTTTCAATCAGTGGAACAGTAAGTTGCTTTCAAGACTGATTTCATGGCGTTTTAAATGAAATTGAAATTGATTTGCTGCAGATTATCATGATGATTTTTTTGACTTTTCTAGATAGCTGCAGCAGTGGCCTTTCTTATTGCTAGATATTTTGCCCGGGAACGTATTCTCAAATTGGTCGAAGGAAACAAAAAGTTTTTGGCAATTGATAAGGCAATAGGAGAGAATGGCTTCAGAGTTGTTACACTCCTACGCTTGAGTCCTTTGCTCCCATTTTCTCTTGGAAACTATCTATATGGTTTGACATCAGTGAAGTTTGTGCCTTATGTATTAGGCAGGTCAGTTGTTAATGTTCAATGTTACCATCATACTCACTACTGATTTGTTCTATATTTATCAGCCCTCTGGACAAATGAAAATGTTAAGTGCTCAAATTCAAACTACAAATTGGAGAAAAAAATTGGACAATCGGAGAATTATGGAGATAGAGAAAATATGAGGGAATAAAACAAAAAAAATGCTGCCCTGTTTAGGTATTTGGGGAAAAGAGAAAGAGAAAGAAAAAAAAAAAAGTAAAAAATACACAAAGAGAGTTGCATTCTGAATATTTGAATATGTCATTAGGAAAGTGTGTACTGACCAAGGATCAAATTTTCAGAGTTGCATTCTCTTTTGCTGAAGGAGATACCAGATCAGAAAACGAAATATATCAGGCCTCTTACAATTTTCTGATTCAATTTTTAGCTAAACATGGAGAAAAAAGGCAAATCATTGTATTTGGATGTAGCTAAACATGGAGAAAAAAGACAAATCATTGTATTTGGATGTGCAGCCACTTTTTGTTGCCCATCTTGTGACAAGTTGACTTTTCCTTGGTTGAATATGATATAGCCCCAATGGAACTTTTAGTTTTTTCTTTTTGCACGATGAATAATATGAAATCAATCATTGTTATATGATCTAGCTAAGGTTAATGGTGCTGGTTGTTGCTCTACCTTAGTTGTTTAATGCCTATTACTTTCTTGTTAAACAGCCAGAAATCAAGAATTTTGATTTTCTTTGATATTCTAGAGTTCTCTCAGTAGCTGAAAAATTAAATATGACTTGGTTTGCAGTTGGTTGGGATGCTTCCAGGGACATGGGCTTATGTAAGTGCAGGTGCATTCGGGCGAGCCATCATTGTAAGTTTTTTATAGGCATTCTTCTCTGTTAAGTGGACTTATTTTGACTTCAAAATATTTGAATATTAGCATTTTGATTAAATGGCTTGCTATCACAACCTCTTTAGGGTAGATGTGTCAACCACCATCCATTTCTTTTGATGCAACCATAATATTTTCTTGTGCCTTTGATCTGTTTTCTATTGGTTTTTCTACTACTGTACTCATTGCACTTGGTCATGTTCTTTGTGTGTGTTCATGGAGATGGTTGGTTATCCAATTTCACAGCAGAGGAATGCACATAGACAAAGAAGTGGATAACCTGTTAACACAGCAAAAGTTATAAAATAGTTGATTGGAAAAAATGATTCAAAAATTTACAAATCTGACTTTGAATAATCATTTAACTAAAATCACTTTGTTTGCATCTATTTGCTGAGAGCTTGTGTAAAACATGGAAGTTCAGTAAAAAGAGTACTAAATTAATTGAGATTTTTGAATGTGTTGGGCAACAAAGTTTCTATATGAGGTAATTTAAGAAAGAAAAAAAAATTTCTGCTCCATCAAGAAATTATAGCAAGAATTACTATGTCCTCCCCTTAAGAAAGACCTCCCATGGCTTGACACCAGACGGTCCAGAACCAACTCTAAATGTGTGTGTGTTAGAGAGAGAGAGAGAGAGAGAGGTGTTTCAGCCAATGCATAGAATAGATAGGTTTTGCTACACTGGCATAAGACTAATACATAAATTGTTTTATCTAGTTTGGCGTAATAGTCATCTTTCGAATTTCCATTTCAAATCAAAAATTATTATCAAATAAAACCTTAAGCCATGTGCATTGTATATAGTTCTTTTAAATAAGAGATCCAAACTCTAGATCATACTTTTAAAAGAACAAATATAACTACGAGCACCTGTCATCCAACGATATTTGTTTCATTCAGTGGCATGGGAAATAGAACAATCATATTGAGGAAAGAGAACTGGATGTGATGTGTTGGGAATGAGATCAAGCATGAGACCTTTTTCTTTGTTGGACTTTACTGTGGACAACTAAATCTGTATATCAATAGGCATGTCAAAATAGATGGTTTGGATGATCTAATCTAATGGTTGAAGGTTCTATTTATATGGACTGAATCAAATCAAATGATCGGCTGCCTCTTTTTAATGCTGCTTCCAGTCCGATGGGAAAAGATCTAAAAGCAACAAGTTTAATTAGAAGAGGATTCATTGGTAGGATTCTTCATGGCACTATATTAATTGGGATGGTTTCCCAAGTGATGAAATTTGGTATGAGATAAGAAAAAAAGGCATTCCAAGGCTCCTTTTTATATTATATTATATTATATTGCTTTTTTTTTTTTTGGGGGAGGGGGGGGGAGGGTGCGGGTTCTATGTTTCAAACCTATGACACTTAAGTCATAATAGAGCAACGTTGCTATTGGACCAAGGCTCGCCCTCTATATGAGATATGGAGAGTCACTATCAAATCAAGTTGAGAGAGAGAGAATCATAGCTTTTGAGCTCTTTTTCCCTTTGAATTTGTTATTTCAAATCGACGCAAAAAACAAATATATTTCATCTCAGTCTGTTCCAACTAACCATTAATAACAAGTGGTTTAGTTTCCTTAACGTAGGTTTTGTTTTTACTGGCTAAGAATCTTAAGATAGTGCAAGTATAAAACAGAAAGCAAGTTTTCCCCCCTTCTTTTGTTGTTTGTGTGTATTGGATTCAAAGTCCAAGAATTCTTTTGCTCCAACCTGGGTAGGAAGTCTTTAACATAACAGATCATACTGTGTTAGTGCTCCGGGCTGGCTATGAACTCTATATTATATCTGTTTTATTTGATGGCTTGGAATTCTTTCATTAGATTTAAGGACCTAGATGGCTTCTAGACAAATTATTGGTGTTTATATATTTATACACATGCACGTCCGCGCATGTGCGCAGAGAGAGAGAGAGAGAGAGACCCACCCAATTATATTAGTAGTTAATCTGCAATAATTCACAAGTAGCCATGATGCAAAGGGATGTCTCATTCTGATTAGGCATTCGACCATATACATTCTCATAAAAACTCGCCTCCATGCACCATTCTTTACTTGGATTTTCATTCTCTTTTTGGGTTTGCATTCTAAATTATATGTCTAAGAGGGGCTTGCTGCTGACCATGATTTTGTTTCCCCTATCCTTGCAGCAAGAAGAGTCAGATGTGGGCTTACCAGGAGGAAATGGCCAGTTAGTGACTCTTGGATTAGGCTTGTTATTTACAGCCATTGCTGCAGCTTATATAACTCAACTTGCAAAGGTTATGACTGTACTCCCATCTCACTAAGCGCTGTGCATATATTACTAATTTGTAATTTAGGGAAGCGAAGATTTAGGGTGAAATTGAAAACTACTGCGGAATAAGAACAATTATATATGTTATATATGTTGTGCACGTATTCAGCAATCAGATTGGAATAAAGTTGGGATTACTGGAAAATTTTGCTACATAACCTAGAAGTGTTTTAGGATTTAGTTGAAGTGTGAGGATTTAATAATACTTCCTGAAAAATTACGAATCATGTACATGTATTTCTCATTTTTATTTTATTAATTGTGGTGCAGGATGCTGTGAAGGATATTGAGTAGAAACACAACTCTTTGCAAGAAGTTACAAGCAAATGGGTAGTCCCCTAATACAAAATTGACTTTAGAAGATATACAAATGCCTTGTACATTACTGGCATCTTTTTGATGCATCCAATATAATGCAGCTAATTTTTCCCAGTCATTGCCCATATTATGTTGAATGATTTACGGTGTAGTATGACTTTTAGTTCCTTTTTTTACTTAATGATTTTTCCAGGCCTTATAACCTCTTCTCCCATTATTGGTCATAAGGCATGGACATCAGTTCTTCTAAAGAGGCCGGTGGTTGGGCAGGCTGCCTCAGTTAGCTCCCTTAAGAGATTTTGTTATCATAATTCATTTTCTTGCCTCCACTTTGTTGAGTTCAATTGCCTGCAACATGAATTAATAAATTTTGGTTATGAGCTCATTGGAAATTCTATTTGATGCCCTCTCTTTGCAACAGGGAATCAAGTTGGGGTACCTAGTAACTATGGTTTGAAATGGAAGTATGGGAAAAAGGAGAACCACTCGTTCGGTATGTTATTCATCTGATCAAAGTGGCAGAGATTGCTATCAAAATTATCTTGCATATCACATGTCCCTTTTATCTCACTGTTTTAAGTGTCTCTGTCGTTAATGCTTGTTGTGCTCATGAGATATTGTCAACATAATAAAGCAAAAGGAAAAGAGTGGACCAGGATTAGGGTGTAATCTCAGGTATGAGCATGCATATTGAAGACTTTTTTCAGAAATTACTGTATGATCATTCAAGTATCTTTCAATATCGATCCCTCCGAAGAAACACTTAAAAAAAAAATGGTTTCCAAGCATTCTTCTAATTCCAACTACCAGCATCCATGCCCTGCTAGATCTGCCCATCGACAGACTGATGAAGAGAAGAGAAGCCAGCGATGAGCAGAAGCTGGTTAGTAGCAGTAGGGTTAATGATGGCGTGTTATGATATTCTTTCATTCTTCCATGGTTTTCATTGATGATCGATTGGGGAGGGTCATGTCAGCTGTCTAACTAGCAATGAACAACAGCAATAAAAGCGTTCCATTTAGGAGAGGACGATAGTATTGAATGAGATAATTCTCCAAAATCTTTTTTTAAGAAATTAATCAAATCATGAGATTAAGCATGTCCAGTGCTGTCCTTTCACCTAAAGCCCTATGACTAGAATACTGATGATTATTTCATTGAGGAACGATTTTTGTTTAATTCATAAAGTTTTCCCCTGCCTCCCCGACTAACGCAGCACCCTCTTCACCAGCATTGAAGATAAAAAAAAAAAAACTCCAAGCTCCCCTTACCCTTTTCTTCCTCACACCCATCTTCTCTCCTTCCTCTCCTATTCCTCCTCATCTACGTCCAAACAGGGAAGATAGAGAGCTCTATAAATGGAGCTGTAAGCAACTCGAGTAGCACTGTAGCTGAGTTAACGGTATCGCTCCATCCGAAGGGCTTCCAAATAGTATTCTTGACTTGCAAGAGATTCCACTCAAAGGTTATATAATATCAAATAAGTAGCGCAAAACATAGCGGCAACATACAAAATTGTTATATTCCGAAGCGGCAAAGATACCAAGGCTATTATCTAAAACAAAGAAAATGACAATTGGATAGAATGAGTTTAGTGGTTTTGAAACCTGTGAAAACCCAGAGACTGAAGGCATTCATTCGAGCGGGTCGCAGGTTAAGTTGGAATCTGCAAACTGATCTTGTTTGTTTGGTGCTTGGATTGCACGCTGACATTGGGCGTACGGGAACTTAACCTGCTGGACTCTAAGATATGAAGACGACAAAAGCATTTTGTAACGCACGCTGGTTGGAAATGTTGGATTCTAATAGCTTTTTGGAAAGTCTTTGTACACAGTCCCTGGTACAGAATGACTTGTACCGGGCTTAATGATTCAGCCCACAATGAAATACCCACATCAGTGATGTGCGGGTGAATTATCATATTCGGTACAGGTTTTCTTGCACTGAAGCAGTGGACAAAAACTTTTTCATATCTTTTAAGGAAAAGTTTTGCAGATGCACCGCATTCGATAATTGATGCATGCCACATGCACATGCATGCTAAAGCAGAAAAGAACAATTTTGCATCGCATACATGCTAAAACAGAAAAGAATAATTTTGCTCCTGCACACGCGAAATAATCACTGTGATGATGTGTGCTTTCTATACTGCCCCTGCATGTGCAATGCACAATAAGACCCATTGAGGGTACAGGCATGAGCGGCCAATCCGGTGAAGCAAAACTTTTCCTTCAGAGCTTGTAATGCATCTATTGGGCCGCTTTTGGATCGGCCTGCCGGATATGCCGACTGCGTTACCAGTACCCCTCGGTTAGAGGTCGGCTCCGGTTCGACATGACCAATATTTAATAAACCGGCATCTAAAATGTCCTAGCATTCGCCTTCAAAACCAAAACCAAGAAATAACGGAAGCTAAAATGAAAAAGTTGCATCATGAAAGCAAGATTAGTGTGCTTTAAGGTTCGTGCGTTCGTGGCTCCGGCATTCTCACTTCTCAGTTTGGGTGTGCTTTAAGATTAGTGTTCTGCGGTCGTCCCGTGCTTGATCTCCGGTGTGTCTGACTGTTTCCGGCGATCCTTCCCCCGGGCTGGTCGCCGTGCTCAGTATTTCTGCTCCAATGGCTGCGATTGGAGATTCTGCCATCCCGAAGGTGTGGAATAGGGGCCAGGCGTCTGGATTTGTCTGGGTTTCATCCTCTCCGTCGCTGACCGAGGAGGTTGAGCTGGAAGGCCGCTTCCCGTAGGTCATTCGTATCCCTCTTTCAACGTTGGAGGAGACCAGTGTTTGCTGGAGGGAGAAGGCTGTCTTGGTCCGTACTTTCCAGCGCTGGATTCCCCCTGATGCCTTCATCAGAGAGTTCCGGCGAGCGGGGGTTTTTGGTGACATCCAGCCTTTGAGCCTTGCTCATCGCTGCCATATATTCCAATTCGATGAGCTTGGGGCTAAGGAAATGGTGGTTGGCCGTCCATGGGTGATCAACGGACAGCCTGTTGCAGTTGAAGAATGGCGGCCGAAGTTTGTTCCGGCTCCGGACGCGGTGTCATCTGCCCTCCTCTGGGTCCGGCTTCCTTCACTCCCTGTTGAATTCTGGAATGAAGAAGTCCTGAGTGATATCATGAAGCCAGCAAGAGAGTTTATATTCGTTGACTCTGCTACCCGTTTGGTTTCCAGGGGAGGATTTGCTAGAGTTTATGTGAGAGTAGATCTCCGGCGTCCTCTTCGGCCGGGTGTCCGAATCCAAGGAACGGGCCCCCCTTTTGGCAGCAGTTCCAATTTGAGCACTTGGAAGGCATATGCCCTTATTGCGGACCAATCCATCTCACTGGCCCCTGTTCCCTGTCTCCCCCGTCTCCGGAGTCTCAGAAGTCTTCGGTCGCGCCTTGTTTTGGGCCATGGATGTCGGCCACTCGCCGTCGACGCCCTTCGGGCCAGGATTAGAGGGTCACTCCTAAGCCTCCTGGGTCCTCCCAAGCTGTTCATGTGCCTCCCTCTTCTGTTGCTCTGAAGCTGGATCAGGTGGCTGCGGGATGGATCTCCCCTGCTAAGGTCGCTCGCCGGAGACCTCTAAAGGCTGGTAAGTCTGCTGCCAGTGTGATGGTAGCTTCTGGTCTCCCTCCGGCCGGCTTGGAGTTGGGGCTTGGACTATCCAAAGAAGGCATCAGTGATGTTAGGAGCGTGCCGGTTGAGGGTGATCGTGCCGGTTCCAACAGTGTAGTGGATGCAGATAAGAATGAAGTTCAGATGGCTGATTCTGATCTCCAGCTTGCTGTGATCCTGAAAGTGATATCTAATAACCCATTTTCCCTTCTGGAGGAGGATAATTGGAAAGGTACGCTCTCAGCCCGGTGGATGCCAATCCGGGTCCTTTCAAGCGTGCCAGACCGGTTGAGTTCCACCCATTGAGAATGTCTTCCAAAAATGAAAATAGGAAAGGAAAAGGCATTGCTTCTTTGGCTAAAGGGGCAAAGGTGAAGTCTAATCTATATGCTACACTGAACCTGCTCGGGCTCCTACTGATGGTGTTAGTAGGTCTGATAAGGAAGCCTCTGGTCGGGAGTCAGGCTATTTTGGGAATGGGGGCCAGTCTTCAAAGGATGTCAACCGAAAACATGATGCGGTCGTATCCTCTCTCAAATTAGCAATCCAGGGTCAGCCGAAGGACTCTACCCTCCCTGCTGTTGGATCTCGGGTGCTGAAGTTGTGTCTAAGGCAGCTGTCTATCGGGCTGATAAACCTAGGATGGAGTGTACTATACAATTAGATGTTGGCAGTACTCTGTCTTCGGGGTACCTATCTGATTCGGTTATGATGGAAGACCAGGGTGGTCACCATCCTTCCCCCCAATTATAAATGAAAATTCTGATGTGGAATGTTAGAGGAGCTCGAAAACCATCCTTTCGGTCCTCCTTTGGCAGACTATTGCAGATTCATAATTTTGACATATGTATTTTAACTGAAACCCGATTATCGGGAGACAGCTTGGTCCGCTTTCGGAGACAGGCTGCCAGCACTTGGTCTTCATATGTTGTTGAGTCCGAGGGCTTATCCGATGGGATTATTGCTTTTTGGCATCATTCCTCAGTTTCTGTGAGCGCCTTTCACCAGTGTAATCAGCAGATTGCCCTTCTTGTCTCGGAAGGGTCTTTTGACCCCTGGCTCCTTTCGGGGGTTTATGCCAGCACTGATTTTAGGGAAAGGCGTGTTCTCTGGGCTGAGATGTTCTCTCTCATTGATCAGGGTATCCCGTCCATTTTGACTGGTGATTTTAATTGTATTGTTGCTGCCAATGAAAAGAAATGTGGTAGACGGGTCATCGATTCAGTAGATATTTCTGAGTTTAGATCGTTTATCTCATATGCTGGTCTGTTGGATCTGGGATTTTTTGGATCCCAATTCACCTGGTGTAATAATCGCCAGGGTTCGGCCCGTGTTTGGGAAAGGTTGGATAGAGCCATGGCGACTGTTCAGTGGACTCAGTTGTTTCCTTCTGCCACTATCACTCACCTGTCCAGGATTGTGTCAGACCATTGTCCCATGCTGATTTCCACTGATTCTGTTCTTCACCACCGGCGGCAGTTTAGATTTAAGCAATTCTGGACATCCTATCCTTCGGCTCGAGCTATTATATCCCAGGTCTGGCACTTACCTATGAGAGGTAATGTTATTTATCGTCTCTCTAGACGGCTGGAGCTGGTTAGGCGTCGCATGTCTAGATGGAATAGACTTGAGGTGGGCAATCTTGTTAGGCATATTGAGCAAGTTGAAGATGACATTGCTATTACCCAACAAAGGGAGGATCGGGATGGTTATCTCTATGATCTTGATCTCTCCTCTCTTCGCTCCAAGCTTGCTCTTCACCACTCCCTTCTATTGCAGCAGGAGTTATATTGGAAGCAGAGATCGAGGGTCCAATGGATTCGGGAAGGTGACCGTAATACCAGGTTTTTCCACCAGGCTACTTTGAAGCGTCGGGCAGCTAACAGGATTCGGAGATTAGTTGATGAGGAGGGCAATCCCCGGGATGATTCTATCATTATCCGTGATCAGTTACTTCAATTTTTTCAGTCTAGATGGACTGAGTTATCTGGTATTGGGGCTCCTGTGTTTCGGGTTCCTCCTTCAAAAAAGGTCTCTGATCATCAGAATGACCTTTTGACCAGACTGATCTCAGTTGAGGAGATTCGTATGGCATTATGGGATCTCGGGCCTGATAAGGCGCCTGGCCCTGATGGCTTTCCATCATTATTTTTTCATCATTACTGGGACATTGTTGGCCCAGAGGTTACTCAGGCTATTCAGAGTGCTTTTCTTTCCAAATCTATTCCTACTGATTGGAATCGCACTCTTGTTACTCTTTGTGCCGAAGCGCCCTAATGCTTCTTCCCCCCCATCATTTTTGACCGATCAGTCTGTGCACTACTCTTTATAAGGTCTGTGCCCACCTTATTGTCTCCCGGCTACGTGTCGTCATTCCTTAGCTCATCTCTGCTGAACAAGGGGCATTTATCAGAGGTCGGAGTATTTTCAATAATGTTCTTATTGCACAGGAGTTCATGCATGATCTACAGAGGGCTTCGGTCAGACAGTGTCTCATGGCAGTTAAGCTTGATATGGAGCGTGCCTACGATAGGTTGAGCTGGGTCTTTCTGCATCATACTATGGTTGAGTTTGGTTTTCATGACATGTTCATTGAGTGGATTATGGCCTGCATCCAGAAGCCATCCTTCTCTCTGATTATTAATGGTATGCAGACTAGCTTCTTCCACTCGTCTGTGGGACTGAGACAGGGATGCCCCTTATCCCCGTTTCTGTTCGTCCTGGCTACGGACGACCTTTCCCGTGCTTTTCATCAGGCCCAGCAGGATTGCCGCATCGCTCCCTTTCTAGCTGGACCTTTAGGACCCTCTGTCTCTCACCTTCTTTTTATGGACGACTGCATCCTTCTGGGTAAGGCGACTCTTCATAATGCTGTTAGTTATGCTTCTCTTATGCAGAGCTACTGTTATGCTTCGGGGCAGAAGGTCAATTTAGAAAAGTCCTCGATTTGCTTCAGTCCCAAGACTTCCAGATCTATCAGGGAAGCTATTCACCAAGCTCTGGGTATTTTTACCAAGTATGATGGGCTGTCATATTTGGGTATCCCTGTCTTGGGGAGGCATCCTTGCATTAGTGATTTCGCTATTATTGAGCGACGCATTCGAGATCGGATTGATGGCTGGAAGATCACCGGATTATCCATGATGGCTAGGATCACTCTCATCCGCTCTGTCTTTACGTCCCTTCCTATGCATCTCATCTCTAATACTGTGGTCCCTATCACTTGTCTGCGGAGGATAGAGCGTTGCTTCAGGGACTTTCTGTAGGCTTCCATGCAAGACGGCCATGGTATTCATCTTCAGGCTTGGGATTTGATTTGCATGCCCTTGCACGAAGGTGGTCTTGGCATTCAGTCCCTGCTTGTGAGGAGAGACGCATTGATGGCGAGACATGCTTCTAGGTTTATCCTTGATCCTCATTGTCTCTGGAGTTCCGTTATGCGAGCTAGATATGGAGATGGGAATCTTGGAATGGACTCTCAGCCTATCCGTCGGCATTCTTTCTTTTGGAGGCAGGTGTGTCGTTACATCCCGACTATTATGAGCAACACATCTTGGATGATTGGTGATGGATCTTCGGTCGATGTTGTTCAGGACAGCTAGATCACTGATATTCCCTTGGCTCGCTGGCCGTCCTTTATTAGCATGGATATTTCGCTGCATATGAGAGTGCAGGATCTCATCACTCAGGAGCTCTCGTCTTGGGATACCCCTATGGTGACCAGTTTATTCGGGGAGGAGCTTGCTTGGCGGATCCTTTCTATTTCTCTCACCTTGGCGGATCCTTTCTATTCCTCTCACCTTGGGACATAGTCCTGATATGAGATTATGGAGGAGATCTTGTCTCTCCAGGGCCCCTACCAGGGATCTTATTGAGGACTATAGACCACAGCCCCAGGATTCACAGGATGCAAGTTGGATATGGAAGCTCTCTGTTCATCCCAGGGTCCAATTATTCATATGGAAGATGTTATGGAGATGTCTTCCTTCTTGTTCTATGTTAGCGAGAAGGGGTCTGCATATTGAGGCGCTTTGCTCGCTTTGTGGGCAGGAGGAGACTATAGATCATGCCATTTTTATCTGTCTTATACTAAGCAAGATATGGATAAGAATGAATTATGATTGTAGAGTGGATGATTCAGGATCTTTGTGCTCCCCTTTCCCTGAGGCTCTTCGGAGGACTACTAGACAGCGTAGTGTCCTTTGGGCTATTACTACCTATCAAATCTGGCTGTCGTGAAACTTGCTTATCTTTACTGAGGAGACTATTTCTCTTCACATATTAAAGCGAAAGATTAGAGCTATGGTTGCTGAAAGTGCTCCTTCTCTTCACATCTTAAAGCGAAAAATTAGAGCTATGGTTGCTGAAAGTGCTCCTCTTCTCAATGGTTCTAATTTTTATAACTCTGGCCATTGGGGCTCCCCTGCTGTTGCGACAGCGAACCGTCGTACGGTTTATATCTCTTGGGAACCCCCCCTCCAGGATTTATAAAAATCAACTTTAATGGTAGCGTTCGTGGCAAACTTGCTGGGTCTTCTTTTATTATCCGAGGGACTAATGGAGTCTTGCTGGCGGCTAGCGGATTCGGCTCCCTGGACTCTTCGGTCACTATGGCTGAGCTTTATGCAGTGTGGGCAGGTATCTCCCATCCTGTTTATTGAGGGAGACTCTCTTTCTGTTATTCGGTGGATTTGCCTCCATCAACCCTATTCTCAGTGATATACAGGCTGCTCTGCGGAGTGTCCACATTGTCCACATCCGACGTATCTACCGAAAAGCTAATTTTACGACAGATTGGGTTGCGGCTGCTATGACCCACCACGAGGGATTATACCCCTGCTCTTAAGCAGATTTTGTATTCTGACATTTCTGGACTGACTCGCACGAGGTTAGTATGATCGCCCTTCCTTATCTTTCGTCCCACTGCTACAGACCGAGGAGCACCCTTCCAAATTCCCGTGAAATTTCAAAATGAGAATATAAAACTATATAAAACCTTTATTGACAGCTGGAATTCATACTGCATTTGAAAAATGAAAATTGATAACGACTGAAGAAGATCACAACAAACAAGACCGCACTGCTGTAATCACAAACAAGTTCATGCATACAACTGTTGCCATCCAATCCAAAGGCAAAAGATAAATTTGGCAGACAATCGTGTACAACCAAATGAAAGTTTTTGTACTAAAAACAGAACAATCCCTTCTTTATCTTTCGTCCCACTGCTACGGACCAAGGAGCACCCTTCCAAATTCCCGTGAAATTTCAAAATGATAATATAAAACTATATAAAACCTTTATTGACAGCTGGAATTCATACTGCATTTGAAAAATGAAAATTGATAACAGCCGAAGAAGATCATAACAAACAAGACCACACTGCTGTAATCACAAACAAGTTCATGCATACAACTATTGCCATCCAATCCAAAGGTAAAAGATAAATTTGGCAACGGGCAGTCGTGTACAACCAAATGAAAGTTTTTATACTAAAAACAGAACAATCCCTTCCTTATCTTTCGTCCCACTGCTACGGACCGAGGAGCACCCTTCCAAATTCCCGTGAAATTTCAAAATGAGAATATAAAACAATATAAAACCTTTATTGACAACTGGAATTCATACTGCATTTAAAAAATAAAAATTGATAACGGCCGAAGAAGATCACAACACGCAAGACCGCACTACTGTAATCACAAACAAGTTCATGCATACAACTGTTGCCATCCAATCCAAAGGCAAAAGATAAATTTGGCAGCGGGCAATCGTGTACAACCAAATGAAAGTTTTTGTACTAAAAACAGAACAATCCCTTCCTTATCTTTTGTCTCAGAACCAAGGAGCACCCTTCCAAATTCCCGTGAGAATATAAAACTATATAAAACCTTTATTGATAGCTGAAATTCATACTGCATTTGAAAAATGAAAATTGATAACGGCCGAAGAAGATCACAACAAACAAGACCACACTGCTGTAATCACAAACAAGTTCATGCATACAACTGTTGCAATCCAATCCAAAGGCAAAAGATAAATTTGGCAGCAAGCAATCGTGTACAACCAAATAAAAGTTTTTGTACTAAAAACAGAACAATCCCTTCCTTATCTTTCGTCCCACTGCTACGGACCGAGGAGCACCCTTCCAAATTCGAAATTTCAAAATGAGAATATAAAACTATATAAAACCTTTATTGACAGCTGGAATTCATGCTGCATTTAAAAAATAAAAATTGATAACGGCCGAAGAAGATCACAACAAACAAGACCGCACTGCTGTAATCACAAACAAGTTCATGCATACAACTGTTGCCATCCAATCCAAAGCAGTAGTTTATCGTCCTGAATAATGACTTTGTTAATTTATGGGCATTTGTCCAATGTCAAACGATCTCATAAGAGTTATTATTATTGGTATTCCTGAGAAGGCTGATTCTACCGTCAAAACAAAAGTATCTCAGAGGAAACATCCCCTTCTCTGGAAGGAAACAATAAACAATTAAAGAGGAAATTGTAAAAGGGAAAAGAATGCCTGCATGGCTCTCCACTGCCTGTAAAAGGGTCTCTTATAAACCCAAAAAATTATTGTCCACGATATATAAGAGGATGCAACAGATTTAAGATGCCGTAGAGTCTTTGAGATAAGAAATAAGGTCCGCACGATCTTTTGGCTTCTTCAGTCCAGGGAAAACCATCTTGGTACCAGGAATATACTGCAAGACCAGAAAAAACCCATGAGAAATCATACGAGATTACTACTACATAACTTCAAGCATGTTGTCATAACATGTGGTAAATTGTAAATTTAAAAAACAATAAAAAAAAACAACATTAGTGCATACAAAATAATTCAACACTTACCAAACAGTTCCCTACACCCAGATAATAAGGATGACAGAATTGTACGTGCAAAAATTCCAGTTATCGAGAGTCGAGGTGATTTAATTATAGGAGGGACCGATGGATGATTGTGATATACCATGAGCATTGAGTAGAATTAATCATTAGCCAACCCCTACTGGTTGGGGACTGAGGCTTAGTCAAAGGTTTCCCTCCAGAGAAGGAAGGCAATTGTGTACAAGTACCAAACCAACTCAAAACTTAATACAATTAAAAAAATGCACCAGAGAAGAAAAATACACCAAGGAAACCTAATAAAATGATACCCCCTACTGCAAAAGAAAAGAAGAGGGGACCATAGATCTAGACATGCACACTATGGGTCAGGTACAGGCCCAAAGACCCATAAAGAATTTAACTCCTGAGTACCAGTAGTACCTTAAAACATACAGGACCTGATCCAAACAAAGGATTTGGCCAAGACATATTATACTCAACTCAACTCATCTAAGCCTTTTCCCAACTACATGGGGTCGGCTACATGAATTTGCTTCCTCCACTCTACTCTATTAAGGACCAAGTCGACATTAAGACATATATTATGCATTGCATAAATTATATAATTTATTTTTATACATCTAATTCTTCTTACAGAACATGCTCACAAAAGTCTTTTAAGTTTGACTACCACCAAACTTTTGGCCGCTCGCATTGCCTTCCATTTTAAGGCTCCATACCACCATCCAACTTCCAGCCACAGTGCACTACCATCATCTCCTTCAGATTCTTTCACTCTTATTTTTTCAGACATTGACTATTCGGTATAACCATGGCCAGATCCTATCCCTGTTCAATCCATAACCAACACATCTATAATGGGTCTTCCAATTTAATACCTATCCAAATCTAAACCTGACCCAAGTAACGGAGTAGGGTTTACCCACAACGTTTACCCACAACGCAGTCATAAATTGGCTACTAGTATTACAACTTTAAACTGCCACCATTCTCATGGTAAGTTACATAGGTATCATATATTTTCCAGTGAACTAAGTTTTTCAAAAGCAACACTCCAAAGAATTGCCAACAAGCAAACAAAATTATGTCATTACTATTAATCAGCTGAAAACTGTAAGGTCAACAGCACCCTCAATTATGGGTGGCAACAGGTCAGGCGTAGATGTACGCAGAGGACTGAAACCCAGTTTACAATCCAACATGACAATTGTGTCGTCTTTAAAAGTCTACGTCAACCCATTCACAAACCGAATACACATCAGACACTGTTGAAAATGTCGGATTCTTGAATTGTGGATATGTATAACCACCAAAGAGCTGGATTCTCCCAACAAAGAGTTTGATATGACTCTGCATAAATAGATGCGGTTTTAGGTGTTCTTGGACTAGGATTTTGTTTGATAATGAGGCAACTAACAACTCTATGACGTGTTATGACTTGTGTCCAAGGTAGTTTGGAGTTCCTATGAATAAAGAAGTATTCAGCACTAGCTTTTGTGTTCTCTCTCTTTTCTGCAATCCAGTTAAATAAAGACCATCACTCTTAAAATTAATAATTTATACTGGCAGTCACTGTTTAAAGTAAATGGTGTTTCAAGATGGAAAAATGAAAAACTCCATGATGTGCTAGAAACTTTTCTGTCCAAGCTACTTCAGAGTTCCTACTAGGAAGATGTGTGCGCATGTGTCTGTAATTAAGTGTTGGTAAAGTATTCAACAATAGCCTTTCAGTTTTTCGCCCTTTTTTGCCCTCAAGTTACAAATAAAGATAGCAAACAATCAATCTTAAAATTTATGATCTATTCTGATGGTCACTTTTCAAAGCAATTGCCACCAAATTTGCATGCTACACCTTCTCAACATATTTGAAACCAAATCAACACTGGCATTATTGTGGTTATACAAGTTATGCAACTAATAAGTTAGCTGTAATACAAAGAAGCACTTTTAAATTATGTCAAATGTAACCACTTCTAAAATATTAACATTTTCCTTCCCAAAAAAACTAACCATTTCATTACATAACTTAAATTATTCAATATTATTTCCTCCATGACAATTCAGATATTTGGATAATCAGTATTATTTTTTCCTCCTTGACCGTTTAAAATATTTGGATGCATGTTTGAATCTAAATCTTATGCCTGTACCCATACAACGTGAAATGTTCATACCACAGAGAGATAATAACCATGTATAATTGTAAGTAAATAGTTCTTTGGCAATTGTAAGGTTGTATAGAGCATTAAAAAGAAGGGGGTAGTGGATGGCTCAACTCAAGAGTGGAGTTGAAAAGGACTGAAAGAAAAAGAGAAAAACATATTTTATTAACATGATAAAAGGCATAGAAAAAAAAAACATATAAAAAAGATTGTGTTCATGTTAAGAATGTTGATATCAAATCAGGTTAAACCCAAAGCTACACCAATAAACTTTAGCGTGTAATTCTATGACCCAGACAACCTGACAGCCATTTGGTTCATTTCCCTAGATCCAAAAGAAAGATTTTTGGTTAGTTTCAGGACAGTCCAGCAGGCTATGACCCAGACAACCTGACAGCCATTTGGTTCATTTCCCTGGATCCAAAAGAAAGATTTTTGGTTAGTTTCAGGACAGTCCAGCAGGCTATGGCCCCCATTGCCACTTCTATTCCCAAAGTTGCATGCCCTTTTATTAGCAATTGATGCATTAACTTCTAAGTTGCATGAAAGTTCTGACACCATTAAAAATGATACATGTGAAACTTAGATTAAAGGAACTAGGTCAAGTAGCTTGACCAAGCAAGTGAGCTATTAGTTTTACAGACTATACCGAATTAACTCATATCCAAATTATCATGAAGGATCATAGTAGACACTCTACTCCCAAATATACCAACACCAGGCACTGTTGTTCATGTAAAATACAAATAAACTTACAAGCTTCACTAAACTATTAACTTTTTCATTGCATGGAAGTGTTGAAACTAATAAAAATGATGCTTGCATACTTAAACTGCCTTGGCACTACATCAAAAAGCTAAGACAAGCCAGTGAGCTGCTAGATTACATGCAAAAAAACCGTCCAATCAAATCGAACTTAGCATGGTGGATCACTGTAGATATTCTACATCCCAATATACTACCCATGCATAAAACAAAGCATAGTTCACCACCTCACTAAATAGCTCCTGTGCCATCTCCATGATGATGACAAAATCCCAACATCCCTCGAACACAAGGTTTAGAATCTCAGCCATATTGTATCATCTCGATCCCATATAGACCTTGTATCGTCTGTATTAACCACTATCAGCATGGGGTATCCAATTTTACGTACCTTGAGTAGAATGAGGGGTGTGCTGCATCTTGTGTCATGCAGACACAAACAATATAGAGGCCTGCCCAGAATTTTTAAACTTGTTCTAACATTCGTAGTGGCTACATATCTACCTATCATGTGACAACATCTCTTTTATGGAGACATCTCCCACTAATCAAATTTCAGGCAGACTCAACAATAAAAAGGTATAAGGGTATAGATTCCAGGTAACCTCGTTCATCTAAACCCCAATAAAGCAGTCCACCTTTTATCTCTTTTATCTTAGCAACATCCAACAAGATCTAAGAGTCCAGCATACAAAGTTACTCAAGATCATTACAATCACAAATGCAAACTCTAGAAGACCTTTATCTAGAATAATAATTTTACCCCTTCCTAGTCGTAGGCCTATTTTGTGTCATAAAGAGAAACCCCACCCTCAACTCAAGTCTCATCAGAACTAATAATTTTCTCCTATGAGAAACTCCAACGAAAGCAATGCACAAGAGAGTGGCACACTATTGCCGACACCATGATCTTTGAATAGAAGAAAGTATCCAAACTCAGTACAGTTTATAATTGAATATGAAAGCATATCGTATATAACGTCATAATAAGATAGATTCAATCAATTCCATAATGACTTTCCCATTAAAAGGACATGGCAACATATAAGAAGCAAAAAGGAATTTATAGATGCAAGATGTGCAATGACTTTTCCTGCACTCCTTTCAAAAGATCATTTCAAAACAAAAATATATATATTCAACAACTTTTAGATCGTTAGCCTCAAATCATGGGTATAAATGGTGATGCATAGCCTCATTGTAGAATTATTGCGCAAAGAGCATTCCTAAGAAACCATTAAAAGAAATATGGAAGGCTAGGACAATAAAATGAAATGTCTAGATAGCAAAATAATAGGGGAAAAAACAACTATCAACCTTTATGCTTCATATTTATATGATTAAATTCATAGCTCATATAGGCATAAAGATTCCTTCTAATAATGAAATAGTTAGTTACAAGATGGTTAACACCCAAAACCAACAACTTGAAAATTTAGTTAGAATTGATTGTTTTTAATCCTTAAACACCACAATAGTGACAAAAATGCATATGTTAAGATGAATATGTGGTAAAACTTTAAAAGATAGAATTAAAAATAATTATATAAGAGAAATGATAGAAGCAGCCCCAATTGAAGATAAAATGAGAGAAAATCGATTGCGGTGGTTTGGACATTTACAACGTAGACCTTTAGATGCTCCAGTTAGAAAGAGTGATCTTTTAACAATTCATGGTAAGGATAGAGGTAGAGGTATACCTAAACTAATATGAACAAAAATAATTAAAAAAGATATAACTATTTGTAATTTGAATATCGACTTGGTCCTAAATAGAGCAGAGTGGAGGAAGCAGATTCATGTAGCCGACCCCGTGTAGTTGGGAAAAGGCTTAGATGAGTTGAGTTGAGAAACACCACAATAGTATAAAATAGTAATGAGGAGGAAATCAACATTTTCGAAATAAATTTAACTTGTGATCTTTTATTCTTTATAGTGTGCTAAGAATAGGTCCTTGACTATCAACTACCTGAAAGGGTCAAATTTTTGTTGAGATCAGAAAATTTTTAAAAAAAGAGAATGGAATGCAACATTATCAAGAATGATCTAGAATGGGCAAATCTTCAAAAGCAAGATAAACAAATCATGGCTTGGATGGGCTGCTACTGTATCAAGTTGAGGTTCGGTGCCTCCCAATCGAGACTGGACCAATAAGGGATTTCAAATTTGGATTTTGACACTAACCCTGTCATCCATGAATCATGTTAGGACTAGATGCAAGTCCAGATACGAAAATTTTCATAATACCCATCATGCTTATGTGCTCAGTATGGATGTATTAAGATTTTTTATCGTACGTACCACTTATTGGATTCAAGTCAGATGTGAACTGAGTCCAAATTGCAACTGGGTAACATAAATTACTTGATGATGTTAATTTACCCCACAGTTCAAGCTTATGACTAGTAATTCAAGCCCACCAATTATTTTTATGTTACATAACATAAAAAAGGAGTAGCCAAACATGAGGGGCCTATGGTACAAGAGGATTTGGCAGTCAGAGATGAAGAAGAGCAGGGAAAGATAGGTTACTTCATTCAGAAGAAGAAACAAACCCAGTGGCTTAAGAACTTGGTAATGCAATTCCCTTAATTCCCATAAATAATTTCAATACTCGCATCCATTTTAGGTGACATAGACAGAATTTACAAATACTACACATAGAAGACAAACTATTAATATATGTTACATCTATTACACATCAAGCAACCTATCAAGTCTGGGTCAGATTGGGCTCAACAAGCCCACACCACACTGTACAATGTTATATGGTCAGGATATCTTAAATCCTAGTTGGTGCCAGACCTGGATATACTCCTGAAATCATTTACAAATGAGTCAATGAAGCCATGCTCAATTCATAACCCAACAGTTCTGAATAAAGTTCAGGTTAGAACCAAGACCATCCAACCAGGTGACAAACCTATGCACAGACCGCTCCATATATAAGGAAATGACAAACTAGAATATTTCTCATAAAACTAGCCATCTTTAAAGAAAATCATTTAGAAGCACCAATGTCAACCAACAAACTGCCTATGCTCTCTCCCAATGAGAAACAGCCTGATTCTGTACTATATCGTACAAGAAAAGCCGGTTCATTCTAAACCGGCAGTGTACATAACCTCTAAATTCACAAAAAAAATCCAATAAAACATTTAATCATGATAAGTCCCTAAAAGTGTCAACCATCACTAGAGCACTCCTCAAGTCAACTCTCCCCACCCACTGCTAATTCCAACTTCACAAAATCCAGCAGAATCAATCATTTCTTTAATTCAACTAAATAAAGGATATCTATGTCTCTTAGTAACGCAGCTAATCTACTCTAGTGAAAGTAGATATAGAAAAGAAATAAATTAATACAAAAGTCTTTCCCATAAAATAATGATTTTTTTATTTTAAGGAAAGAAGAAGATCCACAAAAAACGGTTCCAATTCATCACTGAAATCACTGTCTCAGTTCAGGTGGGGAAAAAAAGAAAAAAAACTTCAAAAAAAAAAAAGTGGTCGACTAAAAAGAATCGAATGCTCACGTTGGCCATCATGGACTTTTTTAATTACAACAGATCTTATAAACGTGCTTAAAAAACCCAAGAAAAAAACACTCAATTTGATGTTAAATGTGGTCACTGGTATTGAGTTGAGATTTTGCACCTTTTTAGGATTAAGCAAGTAATCATACAAAGTAGACTCCTCCCACGTCACAGCCATGTTCTTGTTTGCAGCAGAGTATGAATAACCAGGTGTAGTACCGGATTGCCTCCCAAACAGACCATTCAGATTAGGCCCTACATATGTCAACATTCAGAGAAAAAAAGAAAAATTTATCACAAAAGGTAATACACAAGTCACAATAGACTATTACTAGCTAAGGACAGATCAAGTTGCTACATTATATGCACATATAGGTAGCCTAAACGTCTGAGAATAGCACATGTACACATGAAAAAGTATACGGAAGTAAATAATAATTTTGTTATCGATTCAAACACCATGAAACACATTCGTCTTCACTGAGCTCTGCAGATCTTAAACAATGAATTCTAGGGTTGAGATCAGCAAACATATAGATTAGATATAAGCATAACAAATAAAAAGGGGAATAACATATTAATAAGATGATAGATCGGAGGTTGCAGATCCAACAGAAATCTATAGGCACAACGATCACATAAAAACGATTCTTTAAGGAACAACGGTTACAGAGACAATTAAAAAAATAAAAAGAAAATTTTCAAGAGGGCGAACTTGACAAAGAGTCAAGCAGATCAAGCTTCCGATCAACCCATACTGATCAGAGAAGGCCAGATAAAACAAATCAAGCAAAGAAATCTCAAAAAAAAAAAAAACGAAAAACACAGGCGTGCATCGAGATCAAAAGAAATAAAACAGAGATCGGAGGGAGAGATATCCACCTTGCTTGTGTCCGGCCCCCTTCTCGACGGTGTGGCACTGCGCGCACTTGGTCTTGAAGATCTTCTCCCCGGCCTTAGGATCGCCAGGAGGAGCCTCCGAGAACGACGCCATTGACGACCACGACCGAGCTCTAGGCGCTTAGGTTAGGGTTTGCTTCTCTTCGTCTTGCTCAACGGCGGCGGAGAACGGTGACCCTTCGACGCCATTTATAACGCGCTTTGTGTTAAATTACTGAAACCCTTTAAAGCTCTTGGAATGGCATCGAATGTGTTCAATGATTTCTTTTAAGGAGGTTTGGAAGCGTAGGGGTGTTTTAGGGATGGAAGATGCTTCTGGAGTCCGCGTTCCAATTTGGCTAGATACATCGAAAGCGAGGGGATGGTGCCGAAGGATGCCACGTGTCGAATCATGGTTGGTGAGATCCGATAGGGCAGTTATCGAGTCAAGGTTGCCAACCTCGATTCAAGTTAAATTAAAGCTTATTTCGAGTTTTGATTAAAGCTTGATTCATTCAAGCCTAGTTCAAACTTGTTTACAAGCTTGATTTAAATTTAAATCAATATAAAATATATATTCAAGCAAGGAATGATTTTTATATTATAATATGTTGAATCTTAATTTAACAGTTGCTATTTATATATATATAAGGTATAATAGAGCCCAATTTGGTCAAGATGGGTCTATTTTTGGCTTTGATTTAAATTAATTTAAAATTTTTAGTATATTTAAGCTTGTTTAGGATCAAATTGAGCTTGAACTAAGACTTTTTGAGATGAGCTCCAGCCACTCAAATCATTGACCCAATTCTCAAAATCTCAAGTATGCCTGTAAAGAACCATACAAAAGGAGGCTAGTTTGATTAAAATTATTTTTAATCTTCAAGAAAAAGAAAACAAGCTAACTTAATTTGCTTGATCAACAATCTACATCACTGATGTAAAATTATAAATTTGTCATGGCTTTTTAGCTATCAATTTGATATTTAACTACTTTGATGAAAATTGTGTGATACAAATTAATGATTAAATGATCTAAAACTAAAATTTTAAAGAAATAAATGTTGCCCATTCTTATAAAATCTATTTTATACATAATAAAGTTAACCTTCTAAAATCAAAGCAAAGTTAAATAAAATGCATCAAAATAGGTAACGAGACACAAATAATAATAAAAAATATGAATAATTTCTTTATTAATAATTGAAAAGTTACAAGCTTATACAACCATAACTCAAACTACAATTAAAAAGATCGTAAAGACAATAATGGATACCATAAGAATCCAATAAAAAATTGATTCATTGGATTGTTTTTGCCCATCCTCCAATAGAGATAGAGATGGAGAAGATTTTTGAAAATCTATCATGGCTGAGGATAAGGCAAGGAGAGAAAGGTCTTCTTTTATGAATCCATTCTTAAAATTTAATCATTTTTCTGAATAATAATATTATAATTATACAAATTCAATTCTTCTATTATGCTTTAAATATTGGATTTAGACTTTTAAATTTCAACTTTTTAAAATTGGTACTCTCCACCAACAGCACCGGCTATTCTTTTGAAAGATTTCATATGCATTGTTATATGAGTGAAAACGTATGCATCAGAGTTTTGTTCTAGCTATATTTTACAATTAATGAAATTTTTGTCTATTAAAATAACGAAAATGTGAAGCACATTTTGGAACAAAGGGCCATTACTGACTATATATTAGTTTTGTTCCCTGCTTTGACACAGCATTAATTTGTTCTCTATGGTGCTTCATTTTAAAATGATGACCACCAATGGTAACCCTTTCTGTCAAATATAAACCTTATTTTTGGAAGTCAATAGCCAGCTTATTTTTCTTTGTCAGGCTGCTAGACAAACAGAGCAAAAGAAACCATTGACATGTACATCATGGCCCAAACGAATCCACTGAGCTACCATATATTCCAAACTACATGATCACCACATCAATCAATACTAGAAAGACTAGTTTGATGATCTAACATGCTCAACCTCTATAAATATAAGTTACATTCCCCTCTCTTCTAGCTATGTACCATCTTCAAGATATCCTACCATGCTTCTAGCTGCAGGACCACTACTCTAAAGCAACTCAAGCTCTAGCTTCCAGCCTTTAAGGCAGATAGATACAGCAAGTCACACAGGCTACCAAGGGGTACAACAACTTGACAGCAGCAGCAGCAATGGTATTATAACAACACTCAGCAGACAGGTGCTGATACTACACTGTGCATGGTTGCAGCTATCTGATGCATGGTTCCTTCTAATTGGAAAGCCTGAGGCTACGCACCATCAGAACAGTCATCGCCACCGTGGTGTTTCTCGCCTGCATCACAACCAGAATGATGTTGCTTCAAGGAAAAGATGAGAACGAAAATATAAGCAGCAATGAGGATGCAAATGAGTGGCATACCTTGGCTTACTCTCATGTTGTGACATGCTATTGACCCGGAGTTTCCTTCCATTATTTGATTGCTCGTCAGTCCGGGAAGGAAATGCCTGCTAGTTTTCAGGATAAGAGTGAGTAGAAAGAGATGCATGATAGCTATTTTCCACAAGATAATGCTGCTCATCAGAGCAAGGATCCAAAGAAGGTGTTACAGCTGAGGGAATATGTCAGGCACTGATACTTATTAGCAACAAGAGATGGTTTCAGGACAAACTAATGTTGTATAATAATAATGGTCATTGGATACATGGGAATGAAACACACCTTTTTATTTCCTGTTGCAAGAATTCCAGTGAGAGGAGCTACAGTCTTTGTACTTGGTCCTTGAGGCCCCTTCAACCTTCTGTCTCCTTTTTCCTGCATGATCGACTGCATGGGAATCACAAAATGCCTATGAAAGAATTTATGACTACCTAGAAAAGTGCTATATTTCAGCTCTGCTAGTAAGCTCGCAGAATCTGTATGAATGCTTGTTACAAAGAAAGGTCGGATGCCAGTGCAAAGTTACCACAAAACCTCCTGCCACATCTATGGGACACAACCACCAACTACCATTTGAGCAGTTGTGTTGAGTGAAACCAATAAATGTATACCTCCAAGACACTGTATTCCATCACAAGAGTCTCTCCTTGTTCTATGGAATCGAGAACTAAAACCCTCTCCTTTGCAAGCTGCTAGATGCTTTAACACTTCAGGAACTCAAATGATGGCTTCCTACTTGCCTAACATTAAGTTTTGCACCGCACATTAAAGCCGCAACTTTCCAATTGTAATTACAAGAGTTCTGAAAACACATTATTAAATGTGCCAACAGGCACAACAATTAAAAACAAAACAGAAACATCTAAATCTCATTTAAGTTTCAAAACAATAAATGTTCACGTCCACAAGATAAGAACTTTGGATGCTAAATCATTCAGTGATAACTTGCTCTGATATCATAAATCTAAATTAGAAGTTAATTGATTGTAAATTAATATGGCTGAATCATACTGACAGCTTTGACATTGCTAGAGTTTAATTATTGTTGGACGTATTATCAGGCATCTTTCAACTGAATCTGTTCTATTAACAGATTGGTCTGGATATCATAAAAAGAACAACATATTCCTCAAGAATTGGGAGAATATGAAATATTAGATGGACACAAAACCAGCTTTATTTTTTATATACATGTCAGATAGTGAAGCAGATCCTCAAGCACATGGTGAAACCAACACAAATGAGGAAGTTGAATTGAATGCATGGCAAAACCAAGGATAAAGTTCAAATGAGAACTCCTAGATGAAATTAGGAAAAACTTATGGGTCTGGACATGTGCAAATTGAATACAAAACTTTTACAAGGAACTGTTGGTGAAATCACATTAAGGGCAGAACATATATGAAGAAAAAGAAGCGACAGATATTCCTTCAGAAAGGATAGGACCTCAATAAGAACTGATGGCAAAGTGAGATTCATGAAGGGAACCCCACATTAATGGGATGGTTAAATTTATCTTCATATGTTAACCACATCTGATCATGTACATATATCCCTTGCTCAGAAATGATTATAATACTTTAAGAAAATAGATAAATAACATACATTGATTGCATGGCATCAAAACTGCTTCTTTAGATTGCCAAATTATGCATGAAACATAAAACAAATAATCAACATGAGAATTATTAAAGCAAATCATTTATCTCTTTTCATTGCCAATTTGCAGGAGAAAAAAGTAAAGTGGATCCAATATATTAAACAAGTAACTAGTTAAAACGACTTTTCTTGTTTCTCATCTAGGCATGGCTCACAGAAAAAGGGCTGCTGAACAAGAGAAGCATTGTGTGTCATTTTACCTCTTTTGGTTTGCTCCTTTGTGCAGTACTTGTGAGCTGAACTTCAGATCCAACATCAGAATTAGACTTATTCCTCATTGGTAGGTTAATAGAACTGGAAATAAAAAAGAGATGCTTTTAAGTTTTAGTCTTTCTAATATATTACTGGACAAAAAAGTGAAAAATATTAGAACAAACATATAGTTTCAAAATTTCAGATGCAGTTGAGCTCTTAACCTTGACTTTGATTGTCTGACAACATGTGCATCTCTGCCCTTCAGGCTGGTGCCCTGGTGCTCTGATGTCAAAGATTTTTTTATCGCTTCTTTGCAGTCCCTGAAAATTCAAAGAAGATATTGCAAAGCAACAATGAGATGAGTATCTAAAGTGCAACATTTATCTTCTCAAAATGATGTCATGTCATGTAATAAGATTAACCTATTATTTTGTAGTCCTTGGCTCTTCCCACTACCAGTGGTGATTGTCCTCTTTGAACTACCCTACAAAAATGGCAATTGGTATGGTCAGCGACTACAGCAAGACTACCGTCATAATTGAAATCAGAAGTGCTACTGGTGTTGTTCACAAGAGAAAAGAAGAACAGAACATGGCGGGCTTGAATGCGACTAGATTCCTATACTGACCAAAACAGTAAAGATACTGCAGCCACAAAGCAACATCCAAAATATAATAACTACATGAAATCTATTACATCATCTGACTCTGAGAACCTGATATATTAAAAAGAAAAGACGAAATGATCCTATGAATGTCAAATTTTGCACTCTTTTTACATTTTGTGGATAATGGAATTATGTGGCTTGAGATGACGTTGACAGAAAGCATCAAGTGCAGAAAGAAAATACACAGACTACTTGGAAAGAACATCAAAAGAAGACAATAACTGAACTCACCTGCACACTTGATCCACCATTTGCATGATTTTGTGATGATGCTAATCTGTTGGAGGTTTTGGAATCCAATCTCACAGTAGTTTCCCTACTGCTTGATCTTCTTTCCATGGAAAGAGAAAATGGGCTTGCTCTGGTGGAACATACATCTGCAACTGATCCATGTGAAGCAACTGAGGCAGATCTTTTGTTGCTTGCAACTTTATTAGCAGTTGCCTTTCCTGAATGGAGACTGCTATCTGCCTTGCCAGTTGGCTTCTGTCTTGGATGTTTGGCTCCCCTTGATGACTCAACATCTTCTGTCTTTGTTCCATGTTTTAGCTGCAGGCCAGTTCTAACTGAAGCAGCAGGCTCCTGAAAATAAGATCAAATGAAAATTAAACCTGGTCATCCGGTGTTAAAAAAAGAGTGGAAAAAAAGCAGCTGAGGTGCCAGTAATCTGTACTTTATTCAAGTGGATTTTTGGCTGACATTCCACTGTTTCCTACAAGAATACTGCATCTAGTCTTGGAAGGCCATATGTATTACATACAAAGACAGGAGTGGAGGAGACATTGCAATCAGTGTGAAAAATCAACTGTTACTACTGATGCCCCATGGATCATGATCAAAGACCAATATATCTTGAGTTATGTGGCTTAAGCCCCCTAAAAGTGACCATTTTGCAGGCAGAAAAATATTAAAAAGCATACAATGAAAATTGCTGGATTGTTCAAATAAAAGAAACTTTACATTTAGAGTCCTCATTTGATCAATATTTGACATATCGAAATCCACCAGATGGAGTACATCAATTTCTCTTTTTTATGCTTCTCTGAACTGCGGGCAGTGGCTATGATATATTCCCTGGTCAGATAGCTAAAATATAAATAAATTTTATCTAATTGGATGGTTAAAGGGACGAAAGGGAGAAACATTTTCTGACCAACAGTTCATGCCAGGATTCTGCAGAGATGGTCAGTATGAAACATGTTCTTCTTTAGCCCTGAGCTGTGGAAAAGGAGTTATTACAGTTAGAAATTGTTCATTAACTACTACACCAAAAAGCCTATCTGGATCAAATTTGCGGACCAGGTGATCCACGGTGGTCAAGATTATCCTCCTAAATGAAATATTTCCTGAGTGTGTCCATGTCATGCCTTATTTGTTAACTAAATTTCGACATTCATATCTGACTTGGAAGTTGAAGTGACTGCAATATAGTGAAACAAACATTTCTGGTGCTTTCCCTGTCTTGATTTTCATTTAGTTACTTTAGAAAAACAAGCCAGTCTTTTCAAAGTAACAAGCAGTCTTTACGCATGGAAAAAGACAGTCCAAGTTTGCCATACCTTCTCCACTTCAGGAACTGATTTACATTCTGGAGGTTTCTCAACAACCAGTTCAGTTTTGTCCGGCATCAAGTTGTGATCTGTTGCAAGCTGCAAGTCTCCAGCCCTTGAATTTGTCAGGTCTGGCAAAGAGTCATTGGGAGCAGGCCCAGGTTCAGCATTAGACACCGGACTCTCTTGTTCCTTCAGAATCTCTTTGTCATCAACACTACTGATATCATTCTGTTCAATCTCTTCGATGCTTTTACTTAACAACAATAAGGATTCCCTGTCCAAGTCTTGCATCTGCACAGCATGAGTGGAGTCTTTCTCCTGCTCAATTTTTCCCATGCTTCTCCTCAATGAGTCAATATCTGATGTTGTGGATCCTGGATACAACTGCCTAGTTTGAAGAGCTTCACTGCGCTTCCTATCCTGCTTGAGGCTTAGTTCATTTGTGGGTTCTCCTGAAGGGGCATCGATAGTTTCTGCTGCCCCATCTGTAAGACTTCCATGCTGCAAAGCTGTTTCATCATCTCTCTCCAGTTTGGCTAGAATTACTACCATCACCACCATAATCTAATGTGAGCTCAGTTTGCTGGTTCTGTTGTGAGGCCTTTAAAGCTCGAAGCCTTCTGTAGTATTCTTCAAAGTATGCTTTCTTTTTGGCAACTAAGCCATTAAATTTCTCCAGTTCCTCCTGACGTCTGTTATGAGTAAACACTGACCTCTTCTCCCATGACAATGGCTCCGCTGCAAATCTTCCAAAGGATATAGAACCATGATGAAGCATTTGCGAGACTGATGCTTCCTGCAAACCAGATTAATAATATCAATGCTCTACATAAATGAAAAGAAACAATATATTTAAATAATCACAGCATCCCAATTATCTTTTGTTGGTTTCTTCGTATCACAAGCTTCATTCTTCACTGACCCAATCCTTTATATTAAACTCCATATCAATCAACAGAAAGTGCAAGAAACGAAAAGGGGAAAAAGATATCCAAAGACAGCTGAAAGTTAACGTACAACGGGTCTAGAATTCAACAGACGAGAAGAATAATGAAGTAGGTTACATAAGGAAATAAAGAGAAATGAAACTCAGGTACTTAATATTGCTCCAAACATCCATGTGATCACCTAATAACAAAAGTAGGTTCCATCAGGAAATAAAGAAAAATGAAACTCAGGTGCTTAATACTGCTCCAAACACCCATGTAGTCACCTAATAACAACAAAGTAGGAATATTTTATTCAATTATTCATCATCGACCTTTTGCATTGCAATCTAACTTAGTAAGCAGAAGTAATGAGTTTAGATCATCCCAATTGTATAAACTTCTGAAACATGGCAATAATACTGCAACGAGAGCAAAACAAACAATATAGAATTAGAACATAGCAGAGAACAAAAGGAACTTGTGTCATTTCTGTTGCTAATATAGTGTAGAATTTGATACAATATATTCGCCATATATTAAAAAACAAAAAAAAAAATTGCAAATTGAAACTATCAATTGAAGAATATCTCATCATCATGGTTAAAATTTATATAAGCAAGATAATGCCATAAGAAAGGGCTAAAGAGCAAAAAATAGATGGTTTGATATATGCAAAAATAAAATGCTGTTAAAGTTTAGCACTCTAAAGGAGCATGAAAGAAAATTTAGGCCAAATAATTATGATGGTGAACTATCCAAAGAGATTAGAAAAAATTACTTGAGAATCATCTCGTTCAGATAACTCCTCCTGTGACCATCCATAATAAGTCTGATCCACATCGGTTGCCATATCTTTTCAACCAGTTATTTCAAAATCGTTGCACAATAATGTGGAGGCAAAATAAGTCACTTGATGTTGCCTTTCATTCTACACAAATAAGCAGAGGCAGATTCCTAAATTAGAAAAAAAGAAGAAGAGTCTTAATCCTGAACCTCAATAATGCAAAAGGTCCAAACATTAAGAATCATATGCTATTTCGGATTCTCACAGAAACAAAGTCAGAATATTGGACAACTTTCTTTGAGGCAGTTTTATAACTTAATATGAGGCTGCGAGAAAAGTAGGAAAATAACAGATCTCTTTAAATTTGAGTATGTAAAAGCGAAGAGTACAGCACACACCTTCACAGTAATTCGTAAAGCATTTGCGAACTCTGCTAGACTTTTAACAATACTCTATCCATCAAGAAAGTTTCAAATTTTGTTTTCAATGACCACCGAGGCAGTATCAAGGGCTGGAAAACATCTTGACCCAACTAGCTGAGACTATAATCAATTTGGGCTTAGACAAAAATCAACTGCTTGGGAAAGTTCTCATCCAAAACAACAAAAGAGATCTGACTTAGGCTAGGTCAAAAGCGAGGTACTGTTCCAACTTGGACCAAGAAAAATCCATATTTTGTCTGCAACTTTGACTTGGGGGCAGAATTTGATATCACATTTGTAGATTGTCCTGTAATTGGTTGAATAAAAAAGGATTAACAACAGTAAAATTACGATGCTTTGATAAACATAGGGAATCAACGGGGCAAAAAAAGGGAAAAATCAATAAATTCATACAGACTAAATGAAAAGCAATGGAGCAACTTTTTCTTCCGAATTTCAGTGGAACAGTAAAGGAAAGAGTTTGAATTCCTGAAGGACCTTCTCACATTCAAACTCAAGACTAGTGGACGCACTCCACAAAAGACTGGTCTAACCATTATTAGAGCGGTCCAAAATAAATTAAGCTGAGTAAACAAGCTAAGATACTAAATTAAAGTTAGTCCAACACCCACTGCAATCAGAGTGGTCAACAAATTCTCGAACAAACTAAACAATTGGGAAAAAAAGAATTCCTGGCTTCTGAATCTTGCCGCTTATTCTTCAATCTCCACATCTCAAATTCAGATCTTTTTGCTGTCCACAACTCAAGCAGAATTGCCAAATTTCGACTTTCAATAAAAAGAAACTAAAATCAACAAAACATTACCAAATCCAAACGAAAGAAAAAAAAACGTAAAATCTAGCTCTAGGACCGTGGCAGGAGCAATCAAATCATCCACTTTGGCCACCAAAATAATCCAAGAAAAGAAAAAGGCCCCTCGACGAAGGCGAGATCGAAAGCAAGTGACACAGTTGATCCGTGAGACGATGGCCAAAGCCGCATCGAATTCTCCGATTGAAATCCTTTATATCTCATCCGCCAAACCAAAGGCCAACAACTGCTGGTAAAGAGTTAACCGCTGGCTTTCGCTCGGGTATTGATATTCTCACCCAACTATTTTTCACTTATAGCTGGGTGCAGCTATGGGAGTAGCAACAAGATGGGTACAAATATCAGTCTTGCAGGAATTATGGGAGAGACTTCTCTGCTGGCATGAAAAAGACGTTAATTATTGAAGCTTTGGGAGGGGATGGAACAGGGGGCCTTCTATTTTGCCTTTTTGTGGTCTATTTGGGACTTGATTAATAGTTTTGGCATTGTCTTGACTCTTGTGGTGGAGAGACGGACCAAAGACAGCCCACATGGGGGATATCAATCCATTCCAAATCTCTAACATGCTACCATGCCTCTCATGAAGGCAAATCTTGAATTTTTTTTTTTTTCTCTCTCTCTCTTTTTTAATTCTTGAGTGTTTAATTTAACACAAGTCACTCATGATCCAACAATTAAGCATGACTAAGTATAATTTTGAGCAGTGTCGGCACTCGAGTTAACCCATGTGGCTAAACATGCACTCTAAGTTGTATTAGTATATTGAATTATAACTAAAAAATAAGAGGTAGTATTAAGGAAGATAGATTTGTTATGTTCTTTTTTCCCATAGTTTCTAAACTTGCAATTTTTGTTTTGTATTGAATGTCACATTGCTAGCACGATTGATTCTTATTTGAAAAGTATGTTTGGCTTTCACCAACTTTTACTTTGATGCCATAGTAATTGATCATCTTAACTCTAGCATCTCAAGAATTAGCAAGATTATATGAATCATTGGATAAGGTTCTACTCTTCCATCTCACCTTCTATTGTTAGGCTTATTCCCTGGATAACTTACTCAAGATTTCAAATCAACCCCATATCAATGGCAGATGGACCAAAATATGTATATCAAACTTGAAATCATGTTGTTATTCTTTGAATAAAGAAATGTTGCATGACAGCTAGGTTCAAACTAATATATTATTCCAACTTTCTCCTCTCTGCCATCCATGTACAGGATATCCCAGGAATATAATTATTGGGCATGGATATCCTGTTGGATGAGAAGATATATTGGCTTGGCAGGGACCCTCAACAAGGACGAAGTACACAAGCTCCATGATTGGGGTTTCATTGTCCATCTTTTTAGTTTATCCAAGGTCTCTGATGTCCCAATGAAGTAGGTGAAAAGGTAAACTTAAAAAGGCCATAAAGGAACTCCAAAGTCTAGACCGGGATATTATATAACGCATTATAATATAGGATAAAAATAATAGCCGTTATACAATCCAAATTGTCATAAGACAAAGCTAGCGAAGGAAAATAATAATAATAATAATAATAATAATAAGAGACAAGACGAATGGAATTATGGAAGGCGTGATACCCTTCTCAAATTCTATACTGTAGGGGCCGTACCTAAATTAATGCCGGCCGTCCATCAACTTAAAGCGAGCGGCTGGATTTAATCAATAACGTAAAAAAGTTGTTAGGCTTTACCCATCACCTCGGTCAAGTGGTGCGGGCAACAGGAACGGGATAGCGGCTGCCCGTGCTTTCGTCCTCTAATGCGATTCCCTCACGGAAACGCGTTTCTTTCCCCCCCAAAAAAAAAACATCACCGGCTTTAACTGGGCTGGGATCCGCTTCTCGCAGCTTGCTTCACCCGTTTCCCACTGCATCACTTCCAAATTCTCTGCTTCAGATCTGAGCAATTCCGAGCTTTACCGCATGAAATTCCTCAGTATCTGTTCCGTTTCCCTCGAAGAACCAACTTTGATCCATGGAGTAGAGGAAAAAGCTAGCTTTTTTTTTTTTTTTTTTTTTTTTCAAATATCACTTTAAGAAACATCAAATCCACACCGAATTTAAGCTCCCACTAGAGCGGATTCACTCTCAAACTCAAACTCTACAATCTCGTTTCAGATGGCATAAAAAATCTTTATCACAAAGTTCTCCTACCACTCTACAATCTCTTACCGAATCAAAGCGAATAGTATGCAGTGTTTCAAAATCCGAGCATTGGAAACTAAACGAGGAAGGAAGACAAGAGCGCGTACCATTTCCTCTTGGTCGGAAGAAATCTTTGGAAGAAGAGATCTTGGATCTGGGTGGCAAGAGAGAGGAGCTGTTGGACCTTCTTGGAAGACGAGGGAGGGGAAGAAGGGGAGGAGACGGAGGAAATAAAACTATTAATAGAGACGGAGGAGGAGTTCATGGGCACATAGTTTCATGGGCTCTGATTCATTCAGAGCCATTGATTTGGTGATCCACCAAGCGCTAGCTGCAGTCAGGCTGGATCTAAAAGGTGGACACGTGAACGGATGGGTGGGCACCCGGACGAACAGTGCATTCCTTTGACCGGACGTCTTTGGATTCTGCCATCTTCTGGCGCTCGTATCAAACTAAAAGTCTATAATCATTTGGCCATCTCCGCTCCAAAGGAACTCAGGACCTGAATGGCAGTGCTCAAATTCTTCTTTTAGCCTCTGCGTCTAAAAGTTATTACCTGATGGAAAAGGCTTTGTACCCCACCATTCGATGTAACCAATCTTATATGGACTTCATCTTTTTTTTTTTTAATGATTCACGTATATTTTTTTACGACTTAACGTAATAGGATAAGATAATAGAAATTATGATTATAAATTCATAAGTGATATAGTGTCTCTAATAGAATAGAATGGAATGGCTTACCATTCAAAAAAAATATTAAGATATCTCAGATATAAAATTATAGCATCATAGTTATAAAATTATGGCACCTGTTCAAAAATGTTAAGACAGCTTTATGACATCCCCGATGAAAAAAAAAATTACGATATCCTAATTGTAAATTTATGACACCGTAGTTATAAAATTACGATACTGATTCAGAGAAGTAAATAAAATTCTAAAAAAAAAAAAAAAGCTGAACAGACATTAATGCACATCACGTCAAATTTTAAGATGTCATTCAAGTTGTAAAATTATGACAATGTAGTTATAAAATCAAGACACCCATCAAGAAAGTCAACAAAAATTTACGTTGTAAATTTACAATACCTTAGTTATAAAATTATGATACATTCAGAAATGTTTGTACACAAATTAAAAAAAAAAAACTGAACGGATATTAATGCATATCACGTTAAAATTTAAGATAACACCCTATTTGTAAAATTACGTACTGTATTTATAAAATTAAGACACACATTCAGAAAAAAAAAAATTACGACATCTATTCTAAATTTACGATACTGTAGTTATAAAATTACGATATCATTCAAAAACGTGCATTGCATTGTACAAATTTTTTTAAAAAAAATTGAATAGATATTGATGCACGCTATGTCAAAATTTAAGATGATAATTTGCTATCTTATTTTGTTTCATCGTATCAAATCATATAAAATTTATATGGATCAATAAAATAAAGCAGTGTAGTTCACATAAAATTTATTGCACCGGAGGCCTATGTTCAAAGACGAGCCACGCAAATGTGCTTCCAGTTTTGCTCTCTCGCAATAAAAGTAGGAGTTTGAAAACGTTATTTATTAAAAGATATATTAATGAAGTGCCTTGCATGGAGGCATATAAACGGCTCTCATGACAGTAGATGAAGGCTTAAATTGTCTGTAGGATTTATCTCTATGTTTAAGGAATTCACCCATGCTTAAGATTATATAGGCATTGATGTACTTCTTTAAGCTGTTGATAGGATCTTTCATTGATTACTCTAGATCTGCCACTAAGATTCATAGTATTCTTGGTGTCCTTGGTTTGACTTTTTCTTGTTACATTTATTTAATATAAATGAGGCCAAAGATGCTCTGACAATCAAATAAAGGGCATGGGGTCGTCGTTAGGCATGTTGCTTCTTCCTTTTCTTTTGCAAGACTTCGGTCCACCAGCTTCATTTGTGGTCTGGAGCCTCCCTCCATGATGGGTGCGCAAAAGCAAAAAATCCCTTGTTTCATTTATGGTATTTTGCTATTATAAAAGCACATTCGCTTGGTCTTCAGCCTCCCTCCAAACATATCCCCTAGCTTCATTTGTGGTCTTGAGCCTCCCTCCAAGATGTGTGTGCAAGTAAAATTTCTTATGTGCATGCAAAGCAAAATCCTTTAGCTTCATTTATGGTCATGAGCCTCCCTTTACCCACACATATGAGATTCACTTGTTACATTTGAATATAACCAACTTCAGAATTCAATAATCTCTCTAATTCGGATTCTGAAATCAACCTATATTTTTTATTTTTTATTTTTTATTTTTTTATCTTTAAGATCCGTAAATTATATGAATCTAAAAATGAAAAGAGCATCTAGAAATATACTTTTATAGTCAAATGTTGCCAAGTTCATGATCTGTTCGCCTTTTCTATTTTTGGTTACATATAGTTTACTGATTTTAAATATGAAAAAAAATGAAAAATGATAAATTCATGTAAATTCAAGAGTGAGGAAGATGACCGGATTCTAAATTTCTAAACTTAGCTATATTCAAATATAGTCAAGTCTCGATTTAATCGCCTTTCTTACCTTTAAATTCATACAAATAACGAATTCAAAAAAGTAAAAAAAAAAAAAAAACTTTAGATCGAAATTTAATAAGATTTAAATATAACCAAATCTACCGCTCTTTCTCTCTTCATATATATAAAATTATGATAAAAAAGAGTGGCATTAGCTACAAACCTCAATTCTTAATGTACAGAGCAATTAAAATGTTTGAAATTATTTTAAAAGTATGTTAAAAATTGCTAATAATAGCATGTATTAAAAACTAAATAACAAAATAATTATAAAAAATAATAATGGGAAAAATTGAGAGGTGTACCTCCGTAAGAAAATTATTATAGGGATAAATTCACTCTCCCGTAGATATTCAATAAGATCATCCTTGAGTAAGAATGCTATTGTAGGAATGATCAATATTAAACATGTTCATTAAAGTTTGATTTTTTTTTTTTTTCTAATTTTGCTATGTTGCTAGAGTAAGAGGAATAAGGAGAAGTGCCTTAATGAATGATTGATTGCACGTTTTTGACAAAATAAAATTAAGTGTTTTAAGGGTTTTTTTAATTTAAATTTCTGTTTCAACTCTATATATTGATTCTATCAAAACTTCATCCTTATATTTGATTATATATATATATAAAATTTTCCTTCCTTTCCAGCCTTCTTGAATTTGTTTTATCAGAGATTACAGCTTCGTTGGTTCCAGGAGCTTGCCAGAGTTGGTAACTTGAGCTCGGAATGCATGCCTTATGTTCAAATTTTCCTTGTATCAGCCACTGATCAACAGTTGTGCACTCTGAAGAAACACCATGGGAAACAACATAACTTGAGTTCAATCAAAATAGCAAAGCTCCAGCTTTTGTTGCAGTTCTTGTAATAAAATGATTCCTTAAAAAAAAAAAAAAAAAAAAAACATCCAAGAAGAGTGGGTAGAGAAGAGGACCTTAGCAAATTTCTCTTTTGGCATCCATGACACTCAATATCAATCAAACTAATTATCAGAATTTAGAAGGTTAATTATAAATCTATGATACAGAACATGAAAAATTCCTCTTCAATCCTCCGCTTTGAGAATTCCATTCGAGTTCCAACGACATCTCAGTCTCTCTCCAACTTTAACCATTTAGTTTCCCTGCCCAACAAAAAGTCAGATTGCCAACATATCCAGCATCACTTATTTCTCGGCCGAGCCCTCCAACATCTCATAGATCTCAGAAACCCTTCGCCCAAGTCAGCTCATGCCAGAAGACCAAATGCCTTCCTCCTAACGTCCATGGCCCCCGCTAGTGCCGTCACTTTTGCTAGCTCTTCCCAACACCCAGCAGCCGCACACCTGTAAACAATCAAAATATAATGCCCAGCATTCTCTGTCCTCCTTTCCAGCAGCTTCCCCACAGACCTTTTCCCAATATCAGTGTTCCCATAAACCTGACATGCCCCCGACAAGCGCTCACACTGCACCCGTTGGTGGGAACACAGTTCTATCAAGATCCCTGCCTTCCTTAACAAACCTGCTCGACTAAATAAATCTAACATACTAGAGTAGTGCTCCATTTGTGGCACCACGTTACACGAATCGACCAACTTCTCAAAGAGCGTCTGAACTTGGGATCAAGTCCTGAATGGCTGCATGCTGAGAGGACAGCCAACAAGGACCATATGGCCTGGTTTGATCCCACAGTTCGTATCCTTGCATCTCAAGTACATTGTGATCAAGCCTGTCAAAAAAAGGTACCGATCACTAACTCAAGAATCACCTTACCCAATCTCAGAGACCCAATACGAGAACAAGCATTCAAGCCAGCAATCAATCTCACAAGTCCATTTTATACCCACTCGCTCTCATTTACAAAATTAGTCTTACCGACTCTTCATAATTACTCATCTGCAAGCTGGCTTCAGTGAGCGCATTCCAGGTCACAGGCATTAACCTCGCAGCCTTCCACCTTCATCAATTCAAACAATTCCAAAGCTTTCTCCCACTGTCACAAAAAAAGTTCTCCCGCATCCCCCTTGAAGCATAGTTGGAGAATATCGAATTCCATATCACCATATCTCTATTGGACATCTCATCAAACAGCTTCAGGGCAACCTTCAAATCACTGTAGCATATAACTGATGGAAAACATTAATAATGGAGAAACTATCATCACACTGAAGCTGGCTAATAAAATTAAAGCGTGCCAACTAATGAAAATGTTCAGTTGCTTAAGTTAATCACTTAATCCATGAAATGCAAACAGATAATATGCTTAATGAGTTAATTAAAGACTCCTGGTGCATAAGAAAACATTTCAAAAGCAAGAACCTTTAGAATGTGCCCTGGGAAACATGACAATGATTGAAGCCTAGAATTTATCATGCACCATATGATGTTTAACTCATCTTGAGATGCTTTGCTCAACTCAACTCAACTCATCTAAGCCTTTTTCCCAACTACATAGGGCCGGCTACATGAATCTGCTTCCTCTACTCGGCGACGTTCTAGTCCTTCGCAAAGTTTGATTTAGTAGATTCATATTTTAAGGGATCTGACGGAGTTTTACGTTGGCTGTCAGCTACCTAACTCATCTTGAGATGCTTTGCTGTGATTCATTGATCACAGGAAAAGAAAAAAAAAACATGAATAGCTAGAAATCAAATCAAAGCTGAAAAGTGATAGCTAGCCATAGAAAACCCACGAATAATGAAATATCAGTTCCTAGGATGACGAGGGTTGCTCATGATTTTGCACAGCTCTCATAGCAAACTCTTGTGCCAGAAAAAAAAGGATATTACTTCAATCAAATTTCTTAGATGATCCTGTCAGATACATGTGATTGTGCCAGTATCTTACACTAGGACGAAATATATGTAGCTGACCCAACTAGTTTGAGATCAAGACTTGGTTGATTTGTAAACTATCCAAGAAGACGGATGAAATATGCAAAAAGTGTGATTGTATGAATTACAAGTGCATGTACACAGGCCACATGGATGTTACACCCCTATCAACAGGATGGCTAATTTCTGCAAATCTTATATACTCAAAAGTGCTATATACATTCATTTATACCTGTATTGAATCTAATGGCACCCAATTAAAATCCTAGCCTGTGTTCAAGACAGACATGAACAAATATCATACAGTCAAATTTCACATTAGCATGTACAGCAAAATACATCTTTTATCGAAGTGGATGGCAATGGATTCTTGTGGAATCTAGTTTTAACAATTTGATTTCACCATCTGATCATGAAAGTTGATACCAAAGACTGAATGACCTGAAGGATTAATCAGAATTAGCAAGCTGAAATATATAAATAACCATATTATGTCAATAAAATTTACTCTAACAATGACTGCATATACAATACAAGTCAAGAACCTGATGAGGAACATTGAGAAACTGCTCTAAAATGAAAGAGGAAAGCAATTTCACCTGAACAACAAATAGCCATCCGCCTGAATAATGTATATATGGTACCAAAGATTGTGAAAGAATTTGACCAGCCCAATATTCCTTCTCAGTTGCACAAAGATTATCTTGTTAACGCTACAGTAAAATTCCTGCCTTACAAAATGACCAACCAAAACCAGTCCAAATAAGAGCAGTCCAAAGTCCACTTTTAAAATTGCCAAAATCTCACTAGATCAACAGCAAAAGACAGCAATAAAGTTCCTCAACAACTACTTTTCAGTAGCTCCATCCATGTCCATCTTCCACACCAACACCTTGCTCCTCATAAAGGTGCATATTACTATCTTCAAATGATCGCTTTACTTCCTTGGATCCTATGTGCAGAGAACCTCCCTTTGACAGTATGAGATGAACATGATCATGCATCTTAGACGTTCAAAAATCTAGTTCAAGAAGCATATATTTCATAATGTTTTGGTTACTCCACCTTTTCTATCTATTACCCAAATGCTTCATCATACCATATCTCCTTATTACCAAAGTATCCAGCATCCCTCATTTGATCAGCCAACCCTCCCAAAAAGAAACTGATATCATTTACCTGCCCTTTTAATGTAATATCTACCTGCAATGGATATAAGTCATTCCCCAAATCCACCAATGAACAACTTGGAGCTTTCTGTATACCCATATCCCTCATTAGTGTCCTGACCTTAGCTAACTCTTCCCAACACCTGGCAGATGCATACATATTAGCAATCAAAACATAGTGGCTGGGATTGTCGGACTTCATCTCTAAGAGTTTCTTGGCAGCCCTTTCCCCAATCTCTATGTTCCCATGTACCCGACATGCCTCGACAAGTGTGGCCAGCATGGCAGCACTTGGCTGCAATGGCATTTGATCAATTATCTCTTCTGCCTTCGTCAACAAACCTGTGCGTCCATACAGATGAACCATGCAAGAGTAATGCTCCACTTGTGGTACAATGTCATATGAGCCAACCATCCTGCCAAAAAGCATTTGCCCTTGGGTTACAAGTCCAGAGTGGCTGCAAGCTGAGAGTATGGCCACCATCGTTATGTGGTCTGGTTCAATTCCACAGTCAATCATCTCATTGAAAAGCTTCAAAGAAGTGATCCCCTTACCTTGCACCCCGTAACCTGCGATCAATGAAGTATAGGAAATTTTATCACGGACTTTCATAAAGTCGAAGACTCTTTGGGCTTCTGACATCCTTCCTGATTTCGAATACATATCAACCAGACAGTTCCATAAGGACTGGCAGCCTTCAAAACCCTGTTTTGCGACATAACAGTGGAGTTCCTGCCCATGCCGGAGAGTTGTGACACGGGCATAGAGGGAAAGAACAGTTACCACTGTAACATAGTTCGGCCATATCCTATGACCAATCATTTGTCGGAAAAGCAAAGAAGCTTCCTCAGCTTGGTCAGCGTGCACAAAACCTGCGATCATGGCATTCCAAGTAACCAAACTCCAAGTTGCACTTGTTCTAAACAAAGTGTAAGCATTACCTGTGTGCTTACACCAAGAGTACATTGTGATCAAAGCATTCTTGACATTCTCTATATTGTCACAATGGATACGAATGGCCAATCCATGAATCTCCTTCCCCAGCCTCACAGACCCGAGTCTAGAGCAAGCCTTCAAACCAATAATCAATGTTATATAATCTAGTGCTGACCCCCTTATCCTTATCTGGGAGATTAATCTAAGCACTTCCATAAAATTACCCGTCTGCAGAATCCCCCCAATGATAGTATTCCAAGTCACAGTGTTCACTTCTGATGCATCAGACATCCGATCCAGTAACTGACAAGCGTCCTCCCACATTCCTTTTGATGCATACCCAGAAATCATGGAGTTCCAAGTAACAACATCCCTCTCAGCCATTCCATCAAACACTTCCCTTGCCAAGTCCAATGCTCCACACTTCACGTACAACGAAACCAAATTGTTCCAAACATACAAATCCCATCCCGAACCTCTGCCATCTATGCTTCTATGTATCTCCCTCCCTAATTCCAACTCTCTCATTTCACCACAAGCCTTCAGAACAGCCGAGTAGGTGAACCTATCGGCCCTCACGCTCCTGTCAACCATCTGTTGGTACGCCAAAATCGCATCTTCCCAACACCCATCGCGCACATAGGCGGAAAGAAGAACATTCCACGGCAAAGTTTGCCTTTCTGTCACTCCTTCGACCACGGCACGGGCGTCAGCGAGGAGGTCGAAGGCGGAATAGAAGGACGTCAGCTTGAAAACCAAGTAACGGTTCTCGGAGAGGCCGAGGGAGAGGACGCGGGCGTGGAGCTGCTGGCCCTGGGGAAGCGCTCTCCGGGCGGTGGAGCAGGAGAGAAGGGAGGTGAGGGGGCGGACGAGGAGGCGAGGGGATGAGGAGTGGAGGCGGAGGAGGAAGGAGAAGGCGGCGAAGGCCTGGGAGAGGTGGCCATGGGCGGACAGCGAGTTGATGGAGTCTACGAGGTGAGCCGTAGGAGAGGGTGGTGGATTTAATTTGTCCGTCTCCGATGGTGCTGTCAATGGTGGCGGTGGTTTCCTCCATGATCTTGGGATGCACTTCTTCTGGATTTGGGGGAGGCTCCTTTCGATGAGGTCGGGGCAGGGCATCAAGGCCCAAGCGAGACATTTCCTAATCATTTAGTAGTCCTCTGCATCCTGTAACACGTGCGATTCGCCGACCGGCTTGGAGGACGCAATTTGCGGAGGCTTCTCTCTCGTCCTGTGAGGAATAAACTTCGCGGTGCAGCAAATTTTACAAGAACTGTATTTTTTTTTTTTTTTGATTTACATACATATGATATTATTAAAAATATTAAAATAATTTTATAATATTTTTATTAAATATAATATTTAGTTTTAAAATTATGATATTCATTCAGATACTCAGTTATAAATTTACGACACTGTAGTTATAAAATTACGATACCCATTTAGAAAATGGGTTTGTACATAAATTTTTTTTAAAATTGAACAAATATTAATGCATATCAAAATTTAAGACTACAGTTATAAAATTACGTTATAAAATTAAAACATTCATTAAGAATGTAGTTATAAAATTAAGACATCTACCAAAAAACAATTACGATGAATATACAACAGCGTAGTTATAAAATTACGACACTCACTCAGAAGATATGTCTGTACATAAATAAAAAAAATTAAATGGATATTAATGTACCGTCATATCAAATTTAAGATGACACCCTAGTTGTAAATTTACGACATCGTAGTTTAAAAATTAAACACTCAGAAAGCTTAAAAAAATTAAATTTACAATACCGTAGTTATAAAATTACGGCATCCATTTAAAAAACTTGCATTGAAGCTTGTACAATTTTTTTTTAAAAAAACTAAATAGATATTAATGTACGTCACATAAAATCGTATCAAGCAATATATAATTTATATGGATCAATAAAAAGAAGCAGTATACTCCACGTCTGCATAGAAGGCGAAGGCGATGTACAATGACTTTTCCATCTTTCGATCCTTCTCTAGAAATTCATCAATTTGCTTTAAAAATATATAGAGAGTAATCTGTTACCATATTATTAAAAAATATTTACCATATATATATATATAGAATAATCTTTTACTATATAAAAAATATTTACCAAATTAAGGTACAAAACATTTAAATTCAAATTTAAAAATTATAATAATTCTTTATCATATCCATCGCTTCTTTCTTGTATCTAATCATCTAAACAATACTTCTATATCTTAAGAAATTTTAAACATCTTATTTTTAATATCTAAACATCTTATTTCTAATATAATTTACATGCAGTCATCGACTACCCAAAAAAAAATGTTCTCAATCTATCTATAACTCTCTTTGGATATGAATTCAAAAAATTATCATATATTCACTTTATCAGTAACTCTTTTTTTCAAATATATCCTTTTTTTTCTTTATTTATTTTTCTTTCTTATTTATCTCCACTTTATTCTTTCCAATCTGAAAAAAATTAAATCACATTATTTGTAACATTAGGTAAAAATCTATCGAATAACTATTCCAAAAAAAAAAAACTTCTAATCATTGAGAACTAAAAAATTCCTCTTGATATATCATATATTTATATATAAGAACTTAGCAATCAAAGCAGGAAGGATTCAAGCAAAGTGAAGAAAAGAACATAATCTCATTAAAAGAATTGTTAAAAGAAAGTAATAGGAGCCAATAAATTGTCTAGAAACACTAACTACTCCGTAAGAAACTAAGAATGATAATTTTTTATATTTTCTTCAATCATGTACGATCTAACCCAAATGGGATGGAAATGGGGAAGTTTTTCTCTTCATTAAGATAGGATGAAAAAATAATATTTGACCAGGAACGAAGAAGATAATATTGTATGGATCCCCATATATCATATGTTACTTAAATATTATAATATTATTTTAATATTATAGTATCTTATATATAATTTTAAAATATCTTAAGATTATATGTACTTATTTTCTTTATATAGACATATGATTTGATGTATTTTGTTATTGTAAAATATTTTTCGGTCAAAACTTATGTTATTATATATTTTGAGATTATAATTTAATATATTTTTATGAATTAACTTATAAATTTTATAATTAAAATAAAATTATTCCATTTGTTATATGAAACTTGATTTTTTATTTTTATTTTTAAAATAAAATGAGTAAGAATTAAAAATTAAAATATTTTAATATTAAAATGGGGCTAATGGGAAATAAGGTTTGATCGGTCTTTGATGAGAATAAAAATATGAACTTTATTAAAAATAAGATTCTATTTCTAGTTACGAAAATGGAATGGTAGACCAGAGCTATGGTAAAAATGCTAAAAAAAATTATAATACTGATAAATATTATTCAATTTTTTTCCTTTGAATCATCAATATCCAATGGCTATTGTAATCCCCTAGAATTCTCAACTGCTCGTGAGAGTTATCACGAGGTCAGATGATAGACTCTAGATATTTGAATTCCAGGTATATCTTAATTCTCGTGAGAGTTATCACGAGATCAGATGATAGACTCTATTTGAATTTCAGGTATATCTTAATTGCTCGTGAGAGTTATCACGTGATCAGATAGACTCTAGATATTTAAATTTCAAGTATATCTAATTACAGAATCCCTTGATTTGGGGACTCTGCAATGCCTATAAAAGATGGTGTAGAACCCTCCTTCCCACCATACGTGGACGCCCCCTTCTCATCATCTCCTCGTGCGGAGTTTTTCTCCAGCGTGCCTGTCTCTGGTAAGTCCCCTGTCCATGCATGATGAGAGAGAGAAGAATTGAGAGAGAGAAAGTTAAAAAAAAAAAACGAAGAGGAGGGAGGAGCCGGGTTACAGAACCCAGCTCTCTCCCCTTCCCTTCTCCGTGACATTGGTTCAGGCCCGGCGGCGTGCCCGCCGCCTCGCCGGGCCTGAGCCCCGGCCGACGACCCCACCGGCACCGGGGGCGGCGTCCGGTGGGGTGCCGGAGAACAGTGAGATAGAGAGAGGGTGGAGGAGGAGAAAGAAGCAATGAGTCACCGGCGGTCCGACTCTTGGTTCGGGCCCGGCGGTGTGCTCGCCGCCTCGCCGGGCCTGGGCCTTGGTCGGAGACCTCCACCGGCGCCGGGCGTGCGTCCGGTGGAGGTCCGGCCGGCCATGGTGGCCGGCCATGCCGCCGGCGTGATCCATAGCCCGGAAACAGTGAGAGAGAAGAGAGGGATAAGAGAGAAATTAGAGAGAGAGAGGAAGGGAAGGTCGGCTGCGGCAATGGCCGGCTTTGGTCCGGCCAATGGCGGCCGGACCGATGCCAATTTGGCCGGAATTGGCGCCGGCACCGTGGAAGGCGCGAACGATTAGAGAGAAGAAAGATTCAATTGATAAATTGATGAGAGAGAAAGGTGGGGGAGGCTGGCCGCGGCGGCGGCCGGCCACGGTCCGGCCAACGGCGGCCGGACCGCCTCCAATTTGGCCGGCGGCGGCCCTGGCCACCGGCACGGCATCCGGCTCCTCTGTTTCGTTTGAAACAGAGGAGCTGGGTTAAAAAAATTAATGGGCCGATGGGCCGTTTGATTTTTGGGCCTGTTGGGCCGTCTCTGAGCCCAGTTTGAGCAGCGTTTTGGGCCCTGTATCGGCCGAAAATGAAAATAAATATATGGCCCGAATCAGGATTGATTCTAGTTTCTGGGAATAATTTTATTTCCCTATTTGGGTGTATACATTGAGAGATATTCAAGCCCAAAGTTGGGCCCGTGAAGTGGTTTGGGTAGAGTTTAAGAATTATTTTATAATTCAGATTTTAGAAATTTAATAATGAAAAATGATTCTGTAGGTGCCCAGGAGTCCAATTAGCTGGGTTATCAAGTGAAATTCGTGTACTGTGGTAAGTAAGTCAAGTATTATAATTTTATTAATTATTTAATTTATGAACTGTGAAATTAGTTAAATATAATTATGCTAATTTGGCAAAATCATGTTATTACTATGATAATATGTAATCATGATAATGACAGTAAAACTTTATGTGTCACCGGTTCCACATGACAGATTCTCATGACAGATTATCACATACATGACAGATCACATGACATGACAGATGACAGATACTGGTACCAGGACCCTTCCTCTTAGGGGATGTTTAAGAGGGCTACACATTATCACATGACAGATTCACACATGACAGATTATCACATGACAGATGACAGATGACAGACACTGGTACCAGGACCCTTCCTCTTAGGGGATGTTTAAGAGGGCTACACATGATGTGTATTGTAGGGCCGTGGGACACATAAAGAAAAATAATGACAGTATAAACAATGTAATTGTTATTGAATTAAGCTAATTGATCTGATGACATGAACCTAATGATAGCCTGATAAATGAAATTTTGAAATTATATTAGGCTTACTTATTGAGTGTGAGCTCATAAAATTCTCATAATGTTTTTCAGAGCCTCAGGAATGAAGATGGATAATTGAGATAGAAGGAGTTTCTATTAAGAAGACTTAGTTTTATTATTTTGATTAGTTCAGATTTATTTGTAGGGCAGATAGCCCAAGACTGATAATTCTGGTTTGTAACAAATCATGGATATGGAATTGCTTTATATTGATTTATGTGATAAGTTCAAGACGCCTTGCATGCCGGCATGCGGCGGGTTGTCACCCTAGCTCAAATTTTTGGGTCTGGGGCGTGACAGCTTTAGTGGTATCAGAGCCAGGTTATGACAGTAGGGACATATACATGATGACACTTTAGGCAAAACACTAGAGTGACATAGAGACAAATTATAAATTTAAAGAATCTCAGAAATTATGCTTTGAAAATCTAACAATTAATGTTTACAGTGATATTAATTACAACTAATTTATCAGGAGATAAGAATGGCACGTCGCACTAGAAGTCGACAAAATGATGAGAGTTCCCAGGTTGGTAATGCTGGCCAACCAGGAGGTCTGGAAGCCACCGAAGCTGCTGCCCCTCCAATTCAGTTGGGACTGATCAGCAGCAACCCCAGACCGAGATGCTTCAGGTTCTCTCGGGTATGGTGCAGTCGATGCGGGACTTGCAGCACCAGATTTACAGGCTTTGACTGCTCAGCCTACACACACTGCTCCGCAGACACAGCCTGCCCCTCCTATTTCACAGACTCAGCCCGCCCAGACTCAGCCCCTACTACTCCACAGACCCAGCCTACTCCATCTCAATCCTGGGTAGGGATTGGCCGCAGCTTTGCAGACTTCAAGAAATTTGCCCCTGCCCCTTTCTCTGGATCCACCAACCCTGTTGATGCTGAGCGGTGGGTGCGAGACATGGAGAAGGCTTTTATGGCCCATGGTAGTCAGGATATGGAGCGGATCAGATTTGCCACCTATCTTCTCCAGGGAGAAGCCTATGATTGGTGGTTAGTCGAGGAGCAGCGTCGGAATGGACAGATTATTTCCTGGGGAGAGTTTAGAGATATTCTTCGACAAATACTTCCCCAGGAGTGTACAGAGACAGATGGAATCAGAGTTTATCAAGTTGGAGCAAAAGGATCTTTCTGTGGCCCAGTATGAAGCCGAATTCACCAGGCTGGCCCGTTTTGCTCCAAATATTGTGACCAATGAAATAGCCAAGGTCACCAGATTCACTGAGGGACTGCGACCCAGACTGAGACAAGCGGTCAATGCATTTGAGCTCCTCACCTTCAGTGCTGTAGTGAATAAGGCCTTGGTAATTGAGAGGGATATGAATGCTGTTCAAAAGGATTGGGAGCTGCGAAAGAAGAGAAAAGGGCCTACTTCTGGTCAACCCTCTGCTCAGGCCAAGAAGAAGGGTGCACATCAGGCTCCAGCTGAACCACAGAATAAGGAAACTCGTTGCATTCATTGTGGTAACTCCCACCCTGGGAAGCCTTGCCGCAAAGTGACTGGTGCCTGCTTTGTTTGTGGAAGAACTGATCACAAGATTGCTACATGTCCCTTTCGGAAGGAACATCAGCCTTCTTCAAGTCAAGGAACGAGCCAGCAACAGCAGCAGCAGCCACCGAGGACCCAGGGACGGGTCTTCAACCTCACTCAGCAGGACGCTGCCGCATCTAATTCTGTGGTGACAGGTATACCCTTTAATGTTATATCTAGTATTACAGTCTTATCTAGTGCAATGCATTGACAGTTAATTAACAGTAGGTGCAATCCTTAATGTTAAAACAAACTACACTTATGACAGGAATGATTAAAGTAGGAACTGCTTACGCTCAAACTTTAATTGACCCGGGTGCTACGCATTCTTTCATATCTGATATCTATCTTGACAAGAATGCATCATTGACACCTATTCCTCTAGAGCAAGAGCTGCATATTGCGCTTCCAAATGGAGATGTTATGAAAGTTGACACAGTATGCAAATCTTGCCCAATTATCTTGGAGAATAGGAGGTTGAATGCTGATCTCATTGTTCTTCCACTAAAGTTTTTCGATGTTATCCTTGGAATGGATTGGTTGGCTTCCAATTATGCTTCAGTAGACTGCTTCAGGAAGACTGTCAACTTCAAAATTCCAAGCCAGCCTGAATTCAGTTTTATGGGTGGTCATAATCACCTAGCCTCAGTGTTCATATCAGCGATGCAGGCTGGAAAGTATTTGATGAGTGGTGGTCAAGGATTTCTTGCTGTAGTCAAGGACCTTCAGCAAGAAGAGACCAAGTTGGAGGATATTCCCATAGTTCGAGAATTTCCAGATGTCTTCCCTGAGGATTTGACTAATTTACCCCCTGATCGGGAAGTCGAGTTCTCTATTGATCTAGTTCCTGGAACTGGGCCTATATCAAAGGCCCCTTATCGTATGGCCCCGGCTGAGCTAAAAGAACTGAAGGATCAACTGCAAGAGCTCCTAGACCGAGGATTTATTAGACCCAGTGCTTCTCCTTGGGGTGCTCCAGTCCTATTTGTTAAGAAGAAGGATGGCAGTCTCCGACTCTGCATTGATTATCGGGGAATCAATAAAGTAACAGTGCGAAATAAGTATCCTCTGCCAAGGATTGACGACTTGTTTGATCAACTTCAAGGAGCCCGGATATTCTCAAAGATTGATCTTAGGTCCGGGTACCATCAGCTTAAAGTCAAAGAAGGGGATGTACCAAAGACAGCATTTAGAACCAGATATGGCCACTATGAGTTCTTGGTGATGCCGTTTGGGTTAACTAATGCCCCAGCAGCATTCATGGACTTAATGAACAGAATTTTTAAACCATATCTGGATCAGTTTGTGGTGGTTTTCATTGATGATATTCTGATATATTCCAAGAGCCATAAGGAGCATGAGGACCACCTGAGAATTGTGCTACAGATTCTGCAAGAGAAGAAGCTTTATGCCAAGCTGAAGAAGTGTGAATTTTGGTTGGATCAAGTAGCTTTCTTGGGTCATATAATCTCTAAAGATGGTGTATCTGTGGACCCGAAAAAGATTGAAGCTATCACTAACTGGAGCCGACCTACCAATGTGGCAGAAGTCAGAAGCTTCTTGGGATTAGCCGGTATTACCGAAAATTTTGGAGAATTTTTCTCGCATTGCTCTACCCCTAACTCGCTTAACCCAAAAGCGAGTGAAGTTTGACTGGACAGTGGAGTGTGAGGAAAGTTTCCAGGAGTTAAAGCAGCGCCTGGTGTCAGCTCCCATTCTTGTTCTTCCAACGGGATCTGAAGGTTTCACTATATACACTGATGCCTCTCGAAAAGGATTGGGATGTGTTTTGATGCAGAATGAAAGAGTGATAGCTTATGCCTCCAGACAACTGAAACCTTATGAGCAAAATTATCCTACTCATGACTTGGAATTGGCTGCTGTGGTTTTTGCTCTTAAGATTTGGCGGCATTATCTATATGGAGTGTCGTGTGATGTGTATACAGATCATAAGAGTTTAAAATACATTTTCACACAGAAGGAGCTGAATTTAAGGCAAAGGAGGTGGTTGGAACTATTGAAGGATTATGACCTGAATCTACAGTATCATCCTGGGAAGGCCAATGTAGTAGCTGATGCCTTGAGCAGAAAATCCTCTTCTGAGTTAGCTGCTATGATTACCTCCCAGCCTCACGTATTGAGAGATCTGGAGAAGTGGGAGGTTGGTCTGAGAGTACAGCAGTCTGATGGACTTATTGCAGCACTTGTACTCCAACCGACCTTAGTTGACAGAATCAAGTCCTCCCAGATGGAAGATCCAGAGCTACAAAGGATTAAAGAAGTAGTACAATCAGGAGTTCAGAATGAATTTTATATAATGGATGATGGATCCCTGAAATTTGAAGGAAGACTTTGTGTGCCAAACAGTGAAGAGCTAAAGGCTGAAATTTTGAAAGAGGCTCACTACTCTCCCTATACTGTGCATCCAGGTGGCACTAAGATGTACAGAGACTTAAAGAAAATTTTTGGTGGAAAGGCATGAAGAGGGAGATTGCTCAGTATGTGGCCAAGTGCTTGGTGTGTCAGCAAGTGAAAGCCGAGCATCAAAGGCCTGCAGGACCTCTTCAGTCTCTGATGATTCCACAGTGGAAATGGGAAAAGATTACAATGGACTTTGTGACTGGTCTGCCCAAAACTCCTAAGAGCAACGATGCAGTTTGGGTCATTGTGGACAGACTAACAAAATCAGCTCATTTCCTACCTTTCAGAGTTGGGGTCTCTAGTGAAAGATTGGCTAATTTGTATATTGAACAGATCGTGAGACTCCATGGTGTTCCGGTATCTATTGTATCAGATAGAGATACCAGGTTTGTGTCCCAGTTTTGGAAGAGCCTTCATAAGGCCATGGGAACCAAACTAAACTTTAGTACAACCTATCATCCCCAGTCAGATGGACAATCAGAGAGGACCATACAGATTCTGGAGGACATGTTGCGAGCCTGTGTGATGGACTTGGGTGGAGCTTGGGATAACCACTTACCTTTGGTGGAGTTTGCATATAATAATAGTTACCAAGCCAGCATCCAGATGGCTCCATTTGAAGCTCTGTATGGTAGGAGGTGCAGATCTCCTATATGTTGGGATGACGTGGGGGAAAGGAAGTTGCTAGGCCCTGAGCTGATTCAGCAAACAGTAGATAAGGTGCATTTGATCAGGAGCGTCTTCGTACAGCTCAGAGCAGGCAAAAGAGCTATGCTGATGTCAGAAGAAGGGAATTGGAATTCCAGGTTGGGGATCATGTTTCTTAAGGGTATCACCAACCAAAGATGTGATGAGATTTGGGATTAAAGGAAAGCTGAGTCCACGTTATATTGGACCTTTTGAGATCTTGAGCAGAGTTGGAGAGGTTGCTTACAGCCTGGCACTGCCTCCGATTCTATCTGGGGTACACAATGTTTTTCATGTATCTATGCTGAGGAAGTATATCTCTGACCCCAGCCATGTCATAGCATATGAGCCTATACAGTTGAAGAAAGATTTATCATATGAAGAGCATCCTTTGCGTATCGTAGACCGCAAAGATCAAGTTCTAAGACGGCGTACCATTCCCTATGTCAAGGTGCAATGGAATAATCATTCTGAAAGAGAGGCTACTTGGGAACTGGAAGAAGAAATGAAAGAAAAGTATCCACGACTATTTGTATCTTAAAATAGTTAATGATTGAAAACTGTTAGCTTTAGTTGATTGTTAGTCCTTGGGACAGAAATTTGGACCTTTAATTTCTCTAATAAAAATTATCAATTTCGAGGCCGAAATTTTTATAAGGAGGGAAGAATGTAATCCACTAGAATTCTCAACTGCTCGTGAGAGTTATCACGAGGTAGATGATAGACTCCAGATATTTGAATTCCAGGTATATCTTAATTCTCGTGAGAGTTATCACGAGATCAGATGATAGACTCAGATATTTGAATTCAGGTATATCTTAATTGCTCGTGAGAGTTATCACGTGATCAGATAGACTCTAGATATTTAGATTTCAAGTATATCTAATTACAGAGTCCCTTGATTTGGGGACTCTGCAATGCCTATAAAAGATGGTGTAGAACCCTCCTTCCCACCATACGTGGACGCCCCCTTCTCATCATCTCCTCGTGCGGACTTCTTCCCCAGCGTGCCTGTCTCTGGTAAGTCCCCTGTCCATGCATGAGAGAGAGAAGAGATTGAGAGAGAGAGAGAGAAAAAAAAAAAAAAAAAAACGAAGAGGAGGGAGGAGCCGGGTTACAGAACCCAGCTCTCTCCCCTTCCCTTCTCCGTGACATTGGTTCAGGCCCGGCGGCGTGCCCGCCGCCTCGCCGGGCCTGAGCCCCGGCCGACGACCCCACCGGCACCGGGGGCGGCGTCCGGTGGGGTGCCGGAGGATAGTGAGATAGAGAAGAGGGTGGAGGAAGGAGAAAGAAGCGACGAGTCACCGGCGGTCCGACTCTTGGTTCGGGCCCGGCGGTGTGCTCGCCGCCTCGCCGGGCCTGGGCCTTGGTCGGAGACCTCCACCGGCGCCGGGCGTGCGTCCGGTGGAGGTCCGGCCGGCCATGGTGGCCGGCCGTGCCGCCGGCGTGATCCATAGCCACGGAAACAGTGAGAGAGAAAGAGAGGATAAGAGAGAAATTAGAGAGAGAGAGGAAGGGAAGGTCGGCTGCGGCAATGGCCGGCTTTGGTCCGGCCAATGGCGGCCGGACCGACACCAATTTGGTCGGAATTGGCGCCGGCACCGTGGAAGGCGTGCGAACGATTAGAGAGAAGAAATATTCAATTTGATAAATTGATGAGAGAGAAGGTTGGGGGAGGCTGGCCGCGGCGGCGATCGGCCACGGTCCGGCCAACGGCGGCCGGACCGCCTCCAATTTGGCCGGCGGCGGCCCTGGCCGCCGGCACGGCATCCGGCTCCTCTGTTTCGTTTGAAATAGAGGAGCTGGGTTAAAAAGAATTAATGGGCCGATGGGCCGTTTGATTTTTGGGCCCTATTGGGCCGTCTCTGAGCCCAATTTGAGCAGCGTTTTGGGCCCTGTATCGGGCCGAGAATGGCAAAATAAATATATGGCCCGAATCAGGATTGATTCTAGTTTCTGGGAATAATTTTATTTCCCTATTTGGGTGTATACATTGAGAGATATTCAAGCCCAAAGTTGGGCCCGTGAAGTGGTTTGGGTAGAGTTTAAGAATTATTTTATAATTCAGATTTTAGAAATTTAATAATGAAAATGATTCTGTATGTGCCCAGGAGTCCAATTAGCTGGGTTATCAAGTGAAATTCGTGTACTGTGGTAAGTAAGTCAAGTATTATAATTTTATTAATTATTTAATTTATGAACTGTGAAATTTCAGTTAAATATAATTATGCTAATTTGGCAAAATCATGTTATTACTATGATAATATGTAATCATGATAATGACAGTAAAACTTTATGTGTCACCGCGGTTCCCACATGACAGATTCTCACATGACAGATTATCATTATCACATGACAGATTATCACATGACAGATGACAGATGACAGATACTGGTACCAGGACCCTTCCTCTTAGGGAATGTTTAAGAGGGCTACACATTATCACATGACAGATTCACACATGACAGATTATCACATGACAGATGACAGACACTGGTACCAGGACCCTTCCTCTTAGGGGATGTTTAAGAGGGCTATACATGATGTGTATTGTAGAGCCGTGGGACACATAAAGAAAAATAATGACAGTATAAACAATGTAATTGTTATTGAATTAAGCTAATTGATCTGATGACATGAACCTAATGATAGCTTGATAAATGAAATTTTGAAATTATATTAGGCTTACTTATTGAGTGTGAGCTCATAAAATTCTCATAATGTTTTTCAGAGCCTCAGGAATGAAGATGGATAATTGAAATAGAAGGAGTTTCTATTAAAAAGACTTAGTTTTATTATTTTGATCTAGTTCAGATTTATTTGTAGGGCAGATAGCCCAAGACTGATAATTCTGGTTTGTAACAAATCATGGATATGGAAATGGCTTTATATTGATTTATGTGATAAGTTAAGACGCCTTGCATGTCTGGCATGCGGCGGGTTGTCATCCTAGCTCAAATTTTTGGGTCTGGACGTGACAGCTATTATTCAAGAAAAACTTTTGAATAGAAATTTGAGTAGTTTTTTTAACATTTTATTTAAATTTCTTAATAGATTTATATTTAATTATTAATTATTAAATTATAATAAAAAAAATAATAATTAGATGCTTAACTCATACAAATGTAATATGGTTTAATTTCATCCTAAATCTTATTTTTTAGGTTTGATCTGTATGTTTTTAAGATCAAAATAATCTGGTTGTTTTTTTTTTTTTTTTTTTTGATAAACCCGATGTGTTTTGATATGATCAGGAAAATGAGCCCGACCTGGATCACATATTTTGATCCCAAAATAAAACCTGATCGGAGGGGACCGCTCGCAGCCCTCAGGAGGGGGGAACGCGGCGCGGCCGTCGAGGACGGTGGGGCGGCATGCCTCTGGCGCCGGTGCGCCACCTGGCGGTGGACACTTGCCACTCCCTCCAAGAAAGCGATCGGTGAGCCGGAGAGATCCTACTCTCCTCCATTCCAAGCCCTAATTTCTCCTCCTTTCGATCGAATTCCCCTCCGGAGACCGAAGCATTCGTCATTCGATCAAAACGGCGACGGTTTCGAATCTTGGAGTGGCGAGGTGGGTTGTTGTGGGTGGAGGAAAGGGTTCGGGGTTTGCTGCCACCGTCTCAGTGGATCGAAAAGCGAGGGAGAATATGGAAGGCCTTCCATGCTAGGAGTAGTTTGACTTTTGGAAGAGTTGGTTGAAAGATCACAAAGCATGCTGTATATATTCCCCATAAAAAATAGTCTGGCATTTTTTAATTTAGTTGAATTAATTTAACTCTTTATCTTTGCAGGCTTAGGATCTGGTTCAAGGAAGTTCTTTTCAAGTTCAATGTTAAATCTAACCCCATCACTTTTAAGTCGTTTCTTGACTTCATGAGTATTTGAATCTTCTTGCAAATTTTATTTATTTATTTATTATATTATCTAGATTTAATAGGTCAGTTGTTTCTGTTCAATTTATAGTTGACACATTTCACTTGTAGTGGAATCGGTGGAGATCAAAACTAAATTGATGTGGCATTTATATACTCAACTCAACTAAGCCTTTTCCCAACTACATAGGGTCGGCTATATGAATTTGCTTCCTTCGCTCCACTTTGTTCAAAATTAAGTTGGCATTCAAATTATAAATAGTTATATTTTTTTAATTATTTTTGTCCATGTTAGTTTAGGTCTACTTTTATCTCTATTCTTATCATGAATTGTTAAAAGATCACTCTTTCTAACTATAGCATCGAAAGGTCTACATTGTATATGTCCAAACCATCGTAATCGATTTTCTCTCATTTTATCTTCAATTGGGGCTACTCTTCTCATTTCTCTTATATGTTTATTTATAATTCTATCTTTTAAAGTTTTACCACACATCCATCTTAACATATACATTTCTGTTACACTTAATTTTTTCACATATTGTTTCAATATTTTTTAACACTCTGTTTCATATAGCATAGCTGGCCTAATAGCAGTTTTATAATTTTTTTTAATTTTAATGGGATGTGCCATTCATACAATACTCCCGAAATACTCCTCTACTTAATCCATCCTGCTTTAACTCTATGATTCACATCTTCACATATTTTACCTTTTTGCTAGATAATTGATCTCAAATTTTTCATTCCTTGATATCTCTTGGCTTGTAATCTTCACAATTTCTTCATTTGTATTTCTACTCACACTAAAATTACATTTCATATATTCAGTTTTAGTTCTACTAATCTTAAAATCTTTAAATTCTAAAGCCTCTCTCCAAATCTCTAGCTTAACATTTACTCCATATTTAGGTTTATCAATCAACACTATATCATCTGCAAATAATATACACCATGGGATATCATTTTGAATATGTTTGATTAATTCATTCATAACTAATATAAAAAGATATGGACTTAAAGCAGATACTTGATGTAAACCTACAGTAATTGAAAACTCACTAGTTTTTTCTATTGTTGTTTTAACAATAGTTATTGCTCTATCATACATATCTTTTATCAATTCTATATACTTTTGGTAATTCTTTTTTTCTCTAAAATTCACCATATTATTTCTCTAGGTACTCTATCATATATTTTCTCTAAATCAATAAAGGCCACATGAAGGTACTTTTTCTTTTCTTTATATCTCTCCATCAATCTTCTTAATAAATAAATAGCTTCCATGGTCGATCTTTCAGGCAAAAATCCAAATTGATTATTTGACACCAAAGTTTTAGCTCTTATTCGATTTTCTATTACTCTTTCCCATAATTTTATTGTATGACTCATTAGCTTAATCCCATAATTGATATGGCATTTATAGAAGTAGGATAATTTAACACCATTAGTTTTTTTTTAAAGAAAAAATTACTTTTATGTTTTTTTCTAGATTATCTGACTATTATTGTCAAAATAGTGGTTGTTGTACAAAGTAATGCTTAATGTTATATTGGAATTTATTGGAAAAAAGGTTGTGTTCATGCTATTTCAACATTGCTGATCAAAATTTCTCTCATGCAAATAGGTAGGTGCTAGCAAAGAGTATAAGTACGCTGACTTTATGTGGGAAATTTTGGGGGTAAAAACACTACTATTATATACTCATACAAATTATTGATGAACACTGAGTTGCGGGTAGTGTGTAGGCCAACAATCATCTTTCCTTTTGACATGGTGGAAACTTATTATTGAAATGGTCACGGGATTTGTCATGGCCATAAATTGGATGAATTGATTGTTTATCATAATATCTAAATTCTTATTTCATTTGTTGTGTTGATTCAGTTACTGAATCTACCCATCACTTATGGATTCAAGTTACACCTAAGAAAAGAGTGTGCCTTGTGGGAACTCCATCCAACACGTATCACCAAATATCTAGTGGATAATTACTTGGATATGCTATAGCATGCAGCAAGGTAGTGACCAAAGAGTCATCATCATCTTCCATTTGTTATTTGTTTTAAAGCTTAATGAGGCTATTATGGTATTCTTCTCTTTTGAAACCTTTTCTCATGAAATTTCAAGTTATGAAGACCTGAGGCCCTTTCTCTAGCGCCAATATGTTGCTACAAATTTTTGCTCTCCGACTTGGGGACGAGGTGGCAGCACACGTCAGGATCTGAATGGCGTTCTTCCATCCTTGAGGACCTGCAAAACAATGTCCTGTCACAGGGAATGCGGTGTGTGATCACCATGAAGGACCCTTCGACGCCCAAGTCAGTGGATAATTCATAGCTTCGAATATAAGGAAAAGGTTTTCTGAAGAGAAGAACAAAGGGGGTTGAGTTCTTGCAGAGTGATTATTTTTTCTCGTAGGGCTTTTGGGGCCTAGTATTTGAAGGGAGAGAATCTGACAAGCTGTTACCTGATTTTTGGAGGGCTGTTATGAAAGTTGGGGGATGATAAGGCCAATTTATCGTATACCTTATCAGGTGGGATTCGTAATCCCCCAAATCTTGAAGAGGGGGAGCCATATCAGGCTTCTGTTTCTATTTATGGAGGACCACTTCGGGAAGGAGTTTCGAGATCCTCGTGGTTCCGGTGATCTAATGGCTGGGATATTTGGCGTAGGCTGAAGGTCGGCCAAAGAGGAGGGTCAGTCGGGTGGCTTTCGACTGTTGACATTCGGTCACTCTGGCTCGAGAGCGAGACTCGGTGAAACCGAAGGTCGGTCGCCAAGGTTTGGTTTGAAAGGCTCGAGCAAAGATTTCGAGGTAGAGGTCAGCGAGGCATCCTTCGGCTTATGAGGATCGGCCGTAGTCCCAATGTGGGCCTAGCTCGTCTGCCCACGTTAGCCGATTTATGCGAAGACTTTTTTATCCCGTATCAGATAATGTATTTCCAAATGCCAATGTTGATTATATTGAGTTAATTGGTGAATATTTGCAATATTTATAATATGAAAAAAATAAATCTTTGTTTTCTCTGGTCTTACATTGATGCAAAGTCCACTAGCTAAATAATAAAAACAGAGATAGCATTATAGTTTATCATGTGTCATTACATCTTATGGTAATTTGAGTCAGTTCGCACTCTGTTTAAGTCCTTAAGTCTCATTGGCTGTTCTCTTAATTATAGAGCCTAATTTGTAGAAACATGTTCCTTACTACTCTTAAATGGAATATGGCAAGTGTTCACAGGGTTTATTTCCCAAACTGAAAATTATGGTTTCCTTAATGGAAAGGTCAACATAGAAGCTAAATGGTTGAATGACCAAGGAAATATTCTAAAGGATCTCTCTAAGGAAGGGAACATGGACTGATTTATCCTTACTAACAGGAGATGTGGTATACATAAAGGGCTTGCAATGAAGTTGTTTCCAATCCTTAAGCTAGCTTAATTTTACTTCTCTCCTTAAAGAAATCTCCATTAGAGAATGATGCCTTGTTAGAAAATGACTACTATTGTTTGTCTTAACATCAACGGATGTCTTTTCAGTGTTATCCTTGTAATTTATAAGCAGAAATTTATCTTGACATAGGAATAAATTATCAATAGTTTTTATTGTATTTTATTTTTTTTTCTAAGTCTTGAAATGATCAAATAACTGTGATTGCAGCAATTAGCTTATGAATATGCAAGGAGGAAGGCAAATCTGGTGTTGGTGGCAAGGAGGGAACAGAGACTGAGGGGGATAAGGGAGAATGCTAGGCTTTTGGGTGCAAAGCAAGTCCTTGTGATGGCTGCTGATGTTGTCAAGGGAGAGGACTGCAGAAGATTCATCAGTGACACTATCAGTTATTTTGGCCAATGTGAGTACCTCTCATCATTTTCTTCACGCATTTTGCACGTCATAATCACTTTGGTGAAGGTTTGGCAGGAAATGAAAAGTATCCAAATTACTTTGGTTCTCCATTGGAATCCAGACACATGCTTTTGGTTCAAGCCACACATGTTGGCGTCTTAAATAAACCATAGCATGTGTTTGATTTACCATAGAAGGTCCTTATTCCTTAATATAAAATCTAGACTGATTATTGATATGTTCTCCAAGAATTTTGGAAATTTGTATTTTTTGATTCATTGTTTGAATCATGTCAAAATGATATTAAACTGCATTATGTTCCTCATATCTTATAAACTTTGTTTGAATGTCACTGGTGTTGTTGTCTTTCCAATGTCATGATTGTTATTTTGGTATGCTAGCATAAGTTATCTGGATTTGTTTCTCATCTGTTTTCTTTGCAATTATGTTATTTTTATTGCTTGCCTGAATTCCTTTCTGAAAATTCCATAATCCATTGACAATTCTTTTTAATTTCAGTTTTTTTCTCCTTCTATACCATTAATTTTTTATTGTTAACTATGATGGCACTCTTAGTAACTGTGAAACCATTACGACGCCTGGCTGATTTGTAGCTTTTCATACCGATTCCTCAAGGAAGCACCTATCAAATAAATGACCTATTTATTAACTGTTCATAGCAACCTTCAGTTTCATGGACTAAAATAAAGAATCTAAGCAGATTGATAAATTTAACAAATTTAATCAAGGGGTTACTTTGTTATATTGTAGATCCAAATTTCATACCTTAAAAATCTAGAGATCTCAAGCTTTTGACTATTAAAGTATGTAAATACTAAGGTTGCACAAGAAAAATCCAAGATCATGGATTCTTTACCTTTCTGATCATTACTATATTTTTCTGATTGGCAGTGAATCATCTTGTAAACTCTGCAAGCTTGGGTCATGCCTTCTTTTTGAAGAGGCAACAGACTCTTCAGTGTTTCCACATATGATGGTGTGATTACTGCTTAATAAATTTTTTTTTAACTCATTGCTTATAATTTTAGTAGATTAGACTCACAGAGAGTGATTACATTGGTAGAGAGTCATGGTTTTACTTTAGAAGGTTTGGGTGTCTTAATGTTTATGTAGTCAGATCATAGAGGTGTGGCACAAAATGAATCTTACTAAATTAAAAAAAATGTCTGGAAAATTGAAGAACACATGAAGCTTTAATTTATTAAGATCTTCCATATTGCTTTTCTTCCTTTTTTTGATCGAAGGGTTCTGTTATTTAGAAGAAAGACTGGCAATCTTCTTCTACTTGTAGACTAAAAACTTGTTCAATCATATTCAAAAAAACTGTCACATTATCCTCTTCCTCCATCAGTCAATTTAGAGGCCTAACATAGTTTATATAAGAATTTTGATTGCCATGATAAAGAGGTGCAAGAGCTTTATTTGATCTTGCAATGCTAAAAGCCTTAATTCATCTTACAATGATACCAGTCTCTCAAAGTTTAAGTTGTATTTACATAACATCATACGACTTACAAAAATTTATCAACGTATGTCACCCTTCATTACTTGAGGCAAACCCATGGTCGAATTCTTGTGAATGCATCTGTGGACACCTGGTTGCCTATGCCAAGAATGAGCCTATATGCTGTGAGTACTGCAAGCACACTTAATATTTCTAAGCTTATTCCTAAGCACAAGCAATTAATCCATGAGCTCACCAGTGAGCCAGAATTGTATGATACTCTCTCTGCTTTGTTGATTTATTAGGCAGCTCAGGCAGCTGTGATAAATTTCTATGAGATGCTTAGGTTCAAACTGAAGGATGCTGTCGGTATGCAATGGAAGGAGGAAATAGAGGTAATCACTCTCTTTTTAGTAGAGTACAAGGCTACAAGCAGTATAGAACACATAATTACATGCACATATCAAACACATGCAATTCTGTAAACAGATTTATAGCCAAGATGCATGCTTTTGTTACTTAGGCAAGTGCAAACTCTTTCCAGTTGAAAATATACTATTTGGTTCATCAGAATGATTTCCTCTTTCATTGAAGTACTTGATATTTGTGCACAAATTCAAGCCTTGTAAGGGTATATTTTGTGGGTTTTCACCTCAATGCATCTTCAAAGTTAAAATTTTCAGTAAATCCATCAAACTTGCCTCCACCTATACCTTTGTACAAATAGAAGTTTCTGAATGACTGTCCACACATGATCAGCCTTGCACCATTTTCATCTGGTCCAAAGTCTAGCTTCTTGGATAAAATTCTTGAGCATAAATCATGGACTAACAATATTTTGCACTTCTTTGTGCTTAGATGCCCCTTACAAGTGGACAAGTTGAGGAGTCTGCAAAGAAGATGGTCTCCGGGGCTTGCAGGGGTGAAGGATCCTTGATGTTCTAGACTGGACTTTTTGCTTGCCATTCTCGACCAGACCGCACTTCTCCTTGGAAGCTCTCTCAACTAATGGTTGAATATATATAAAGCTTCATAAGCTACTCGAGATGTGAGGTTTCAGCTTTTTGGATGAATTTATTTTGATCAGGACTAAAGACTGAATTCTGTGGTTGCTAGTACTTGAATAAAACATGGACTAGATTGTCTTTCGGAGAGTTGGTAATATATTTATATCAGAATTCTATGGAGGCCACAAAGTGTTTAATTAGTCATTGCATCCTTTATGAGTTGTAGGTCTAATTGAAGCACTGTAAGCTGTTAGAATTATATTCTTTAAGTACTACAGGGTTGAGTACGTTGTTAATTAAGGCTGCAATAGTAACTAGTGCTTTTGCTGAGCAAAAAATGGTAGTTAGTGCTAGAATAAATTTCTTAAGCCATTTTTTAAGATTTTGACATATAATTTTGGATTTGTGGAATGATTATTTAACGGGTTTTTGTTTGTGTTTTTTTTTTTTTTTTATTTGAGGTAAAATGAAGGAAGCTGAACCTCCCTCAATTTATTAAACAAAAGTCAAAGAATTACAAGGGAAAAGAAGGCAAAGAAGAAAAGTGTTTACAGAGATTATAAAATAACTTGTTCATGAATATGATAACAGAATCAGCAACTACATTCTAGTGGTACTGCAACACATTGGTTATGTTTGTATCCTTTGCCTTTCACTCCATTAAAAAATTAAGAAAGAGAAAGACAAAAAAAATAAATTTCCTTTGTAGGCTTCAATTGGTGTATGGGCGGAGCCATGTTTTTTTGGATAGAGAGGCAAATGATTGCCAGACCTAAAAGATAATTTTATTTTGACATATATCTAAACTAACTAATATTTTTTATTTCTTATTTTTTAAAGAATAAAGTGGTTTTAAATTACAATTATTCTTAATAGATATTCATGATTTAGGCACAGTCTTCAAAACTCAATATTTGCAACACATAGTCTATAACTAAAAAAAAAAAATCATACCATAGCAACTTAAAAAAAAAAGAGGTAACTCTTTATTAAACAAAGTAGAACTATAAACTAATTTATTTACATTTCTCTTCATGTTTTATAATTTCTGCACGTCAGATGATGTTCAAAAAAAAAAAAAAAAAAAAAAACAGAAAAGAAAAGCCCCTCCTCCAACTTTCATCGTTTGCATGTAGCTTTTAAAGGAAAATTTTATATTAAAAGAAATAGATTGAGCTACGGGACATATTTATATATATAAGCAAGATTTGCTTGTCCTACTTAGTTTTTTTTAGAGCCATTTAGTTTATCATTATGATGATTTTTCATAGTGATAGAATCATGATGATAAGATCATTAGTGAAAAGAACCATCGTTACCTTATTTGATATGAGATATTTTAATAATAAAAAATATCAATTATGGTAAATCACTGTGTATAAAAATGAAAGATCATCGTACGTACAATATCAATAATACCATTGAAAAGCTTATTTACATAATATATAATAATATTATATAATAATAATAATACTAATTAATATTATATAATTATAATATTATACTATTATTGTAATATTTTTATATATTATAAATAATATATTTAAAAATATAATTTAATATTATTATAGTATAAGGGGGGAATGATTGAGAAATATAGAAACAAAGTTGTTCCAATTTTTTTTTGAAAATTATCATCATGGTGGTGATGATCTAATATTCCTACTCTCTCGGATAGAATTAGGATTATCCCCTCAAATAATGATTCTAATTTCTTGATAATCATAGATCACAGTTAAAATGGAGATATCAGTCATGTTGCTGCGGAATTTCGTTTTTTGGCTTGGGAGCGGTGCACGTCAGAATTCGGATGGTAATTTCTCATCCGGTAAGACCTACAAGATAATCTTCATGCAAAAAATACACAAGAAACATAGAGAGTGGTTCCTGCAGAAGAACCTTCGATACCCAAGTCGATGAAGATTCTTAGCAAACGGATAAGAGAAGAAAGCTCGAGCAGAAGGATCTCTCGAGAATTGCTTCCGAGAGCTCTCAACTTTGCTAGAGTTTCTGAGGTTAATTTGAGCATATCTGAATAGATCTTAAGACATTGTATTTATAGACTGCTAGTAATAACAGCGAGTTGTCACCTGAATTCTTGGGCATATTTTAGGAAGCCAACAGTTGGTATGATTCGAATCTGGTTAGTTACATGATTGTTGGTATTCGAATCTTGGGCGTATTTTAGGAAGCCAACAGATGGTATGATTTGAATCCGGTTAGTTACAAGATTGTTGGTATTCGAATCTTGGCGGTTAAAAAGATTGATGGCTGATTGGCGCTCCATGATTCAGTTATTCGTGGGCGTTAGGCCATATTTAGTTTCCGTTTCCTTTTCGAGGTATTAGGAGCCGGTACAATTGAAATCCCGCCACTTAATTGGGGATTTGTAATCTCGTTGAATATGGTCGAAGGGTCAAGTTTGGCTCTTTGTTCCCATTTTAGACAGATCATCATGAGATTCATATGATTCGGATAATTTATTATCTTTCGTAATCCTTGACGTGACTTAAGGCGACGAGGGTGCCTAAGTTGAAGAGCTATTCGATATCATCGAGGTATGGAGACAGTTCGGTCTTTTCGAGACATAAAAGTAACTCGGTTATGCCGAGGTATAGAGATGGTTCGGTCATACCGAGGTATGAAAGTAGCTCAATCCTGCTGATGTATGAAGATAATTCAACTCTGTCGAAGCACCGTAATAGATCGATTATGTTTTACCTTCTTCTGAATGCAGCTGTTAGCATATCAAAAGTCAAAATTGATTATTTTCATATGCTATATGCATTAATATCGATGCGATATGTAACGATCTTACCCGGCATCAAGTCCCAAAATAACATATTATTACCCCATACCAAAACAGTCCCTTAAAAATAAATAAAAGCTTGATCACAGTTTTAAAAGTCCAGTCAGAGATAGCAGCCGGTTGCAAAACAGTATGAAGATTCTCCCTCCTCAAATATTGAGAAGGTGGATGTATTGAACATACTCGGTCAAAAAAAAAAGAAAAAAAAAAATTCCCACATCTACGTCAGGCCACAATGAACCAAGTCAAACAGTGATGAAACGTGCTAATTTCACCGCTCAAACGGTAATCCAGTGAAGTTAAGGTCTGTCTAATTTTCTATTCTGACTGTTGGCATCTGGATAGGATCAGATTGGTCAACTTTTAGTGTTGAAGGGGTTAAGATCTATCTAATTTTTCTGTTCTGACTGCTAACATCTAAGTAGGGTTAGATTGACCAATTCGTATTTGGACGGAAAATGACTGTGCAAATCTCAAAACGTGCTAATCTCCAGCTGAACCAGGTCACTTTCGAGCATTTAGAACGTTTCTACCTCGTCCTCCCAAGGATGTAGAGAGGCTTGGATTATTTCTTTCCTTTTGGAAAATACTTTGGCTACAGTCAACGGTGCCACAGTTTGCAAGCCATGCACATACATCTTTATGCACATGCCCTCTCAGGCATGCATGGTAGAATGGATGGACTTTAAATATTTTCAGTCTTTGATTCACGTAAAAGAAAAAATAAAAATAGCAAACTTTGAATATAATAACTCATCATTATTATTATTTTTGCTTATGTCTATCTTTTAAAAACTGTTTGACAAGTAATTTTATTCATCTTCTATTCCCCAACTAGTTTCTGTCTTCATCCAAGCAATCGATTAAGCTTGACTTCTGAGAAAAGTCTTCTGATGAGACCTCACTACCATAAAGATCCCCAGAGTGGAATTAATCGATGGTGCCACCACTAGCTCTTAAGCCAATGATAGAAGATTACGATTTCTATGCCTGCATGCGCTAATAGATTTAACAACAGTTCTTAGAGATTCCCATTGAATGGGGAGTCATCTTTTTCTCTCTTGCTTTCTCACACCTGTTGCGATCGCTGGTGCGTACGCTCCGCGGGTTGCTCACCATGCATGCCACAAGTTCATCAGAGCCATGATTTTTTTTATTTTTTTTTTCAAGTACGTAATCAAAGCTATGTTTGAAACGGAAGCAGTAAACGGTCAAAAGGTTTCAAATTATCAAAGTAGAGCTATCAAGATATTAAGAACAGCACCGAAGCTTCCTTCAAAAAGAAAGGAAAAGCACAGGAGCGGTGACCCAAGATTTTCGTCAGAGCCCAACTGTTTCGGTAGTTCACATTCGAAGTGTCAAACGGGCCGACAAGTTTACCGCGGTCAAAACAGTGGAATTAAAGTAGTCAAACGACTCAAACTGCCGGACACCATGCCATGTTGATCGGGTCAGATGTTTTTTTTTAAAAAAAAAAAATTAAACTACTTCTGATTGTTATTAGAAAGTATAAATGGATAAAATTATTTTCAAAACTAATTAATGTTTATGAGTATTAGAGAAATAAAAATGTAAAAAAAAAAAAAAGTAAACAGATCATAGTTGACCGTATTAATTATCTGTTGTGTAACTATTATAGCAGTCGTGTCGTCTAGCATGACTTATAATTAAGTCGATCGCCCAAGCATCCCATTTGATATTTCTAGTTCAAATAGCAAAAGTCACAGCAAATTCCCTCCACTTGATCAATTGGATAAAATAAAGCCCTTCAATACATGCCACCTCCCTCAAAAACAATAGATTAATAATAAGCTTCAAATATCATGGGGGGAGAGTAGTACCAAAACTTAAAAAAGCCTTCTCACCTCAGCCTCTTCTTCCTCCTATGGTGAACATTATATCCAATTAAGTATCCAACTTCTCATACGGTATCGAGTAGTTTACCTCTCCAGCTCCAATTTAATTAACCACTCTCATGGCAATACTACATGTAGAAATCCAAGTCATCGACGCATAAATCTCCTCCAAACTCACTCACTTCTCTCCAACTGACGTTCCCCATTCCACCACCGTCTGCTCTCCACGTCGGTGGCTGCGGCTGGGCCACGGGCACTCGCACCACCGTCTGCGCGTCAACGGCCATGCCGGAGTCGGACGCCACCCGCTGTACCGACCTCGGCGACAGGCCGGTCCATGCGCGCCCCGCGAAGCGGTCGGGGAAATTGAGACTGTCCGACCAGTCGGGCCCTCTGAGGAAGAACACGGCCGTGTCGTGGGCCACCGCGGCGGCCTCCGGGGTGGCGTAGGAGCCGAGCCACAGGCGCTCGCGGCTCCCCGGGACCCTGATCTCCGACACCCACTTCCCCCATTTCCGGCAACGCACCCCCTTGTACCTCCTCTCGCCGGCGGCCGCGGTGCCCTCTTGCGATCGGCTCATGAGGTGGACGTTTGGCTTGAGTGTTCGTTCGTATGTGTTTGGAGCTGGGAGTTCGAATTGGAGGGGGTTTCCTATTTATGGTTATGTGGAACGGAGAGGGAGATCAACCCCGGAGGGTGGACTTTTTGCTTTTTTTCTTCAAGTTCATAGTAGCAATTGGGATGGGGTTGGGAGTTTGACGCGTCTTCAAGGTCAAACATATATTGGGAGGGACTGGGGAAGGATTGGAGAGGTTGGGTCTTTGTCATGATTCATATGATTTCTATCGGTATAAAGAGCACTTTTGTTTTGAGAACGGGCTCTACGTTGGAAGAATAATATTATGTTATATATATATATATATATATATATATATATATATATATATATATATATATATATATATATATATATATATATATAATACTTTGTGCCCTTGGGAGCTTACTATTACCTTGTCGATCACTACGTTCAGCTTTGGTGGCTCTCACGTGTAACGTGGAGACAAAGAAGTCCAAGATTTCTCGGTGGAAAATCCGAATCTCCCTGTGGCCACAAAAGTGGTCCCTTCGCGTGCAACCGAGATGAGATTATCTCCATAAGCTTACATCCAACATTCAAAAACGGCTATCAAGTGTACATACTGTGTTTAAAATAGAGAATAAAAGAATATCTCTTGAATATTCTTTTTATCTTTAAAAACTATAACTAAAGAAGATAATTCTGAAAAAGATTAATCAGAAGGGATAATCAATATTTAATCATGAATTATTTCCTGAACTTATTCCTTAAGGTAGTGTTGAAATAGAAAATAAAAGGGGATATTCAGATGATATCTCTTATTCTAAGGGTGTTTGATATGGGGGATAAGGAAGGATATCCCCTGAATATCCCTCCTTATTCCCAAATGCTATAGCTAGAAGGAATAGGTCTGAAAAAATTTAACTAGAGGGATAACCCATGATTAACCATGGTTAACCATGGGTTATCCCTGAACTTATTCCCTAGGGAACCCAGGAACAACTAATGTTATCCCTTGATGGCAAACTTGTAATTTTAAAAAATGCTTATTCCCTCAGCTATCCCCTGGATAAATGCTATCCCGTACATTTATCCAGGGATAGCTTTTAGGCTATCAAACACTACCTAAAAGCCATAACTATAAAGAATAGCTAGGAATAAAGTTAACTAGAGGAATAATCCATGGTTAACCATGGGTGGTTATCCCCTCAATTTATTTCCTAAGAAATGCAGGAATAGCTGATTATCCCTCCAAATAAAAGTAAAAAAAAAAAGAAGTTATCCTATGGATTTACCTTTTTGCATTTGATATAATCAATGTGATAGTCAGGGGATATCCCTACGATAGCTAAGGGATAAAACTCTTTCATGTACACTTATTCAGGGATAGTATTTTTTTTTATCAAACACTACCTAAGAAACTCAAAAATAACTAGAGTTATCTCTTGATCACAAATTTATAATTTTAAAATGATGTTTAATTTATTAGCTATTCCCTGAATAAATGCTGTCATATACATTTATCCAGAGATAGTTTTTGAAAAGTCAAAGACTACCTAAAATCTAACACGTTTGATTTAATTCACTATCTATTATACGTGTCACCAAAGCTTGTCAAAAGAGGTGGAATGGATCACTGGATCGGTGGAATGGATCAGTGGATCTCCTGCGCTCTTGATTAGTGGTTTAAGACTGTACCCGTATGCTTGCTTTCTCTTGACTTATCGCGTATCATAATACTCTTATCAGCCATCTCTCTTTCTTATAAAATATTAAACATATCTTGTTGGGAAACAAAGTTTAAGGCGAATGGCCTAATAGGATAGGATAGGATACCCAAGGAAATTTTTAAAATTAATTAATACACATGAACCTACTCCTGATGTGAATATAAGCTTACATCTAACAAATTAAGGCATGTCCATGCATTGGTGCAGTGTTTGCCAAGCTTTGATTAGCTTTTCCTTTGAAACTCAAAACTAATCCATCTAGCACGCTAGTGGGGGCTCAAATAATAATTAATATTTATTAGGCATTTATGTTATTCCGTGTTGACTTGATTTATTCACAGGGAAGATTGACTCTGTGTCTAATAAATGTGCAGAAATTTGTGTCACCTCTTTGGAAGGAGGCAATAGATATCATCAAAGTGGTCCAAACATGTCATTTTTTGGACTTGGTTAGAAGAGACATGGAAAAATTATAGGTGAAGTCTACGCATAACATTTCTTCTTCTACCGAAAATGAATAAGATGATATTTGTTTTCTTAGAATCTGTTTTTTTTTTAAATATATTTTCTAGAAAAGTACCAAATGAGCACATATGGTAAATCGTTGCAATCTCTCTATTAATCATTGATGAGCTTCCATTTGCTAGTGAGCAATTTTTAGAGGCTCATCAGGAAGAAATTGATGTGCTTTGCATTAATGTTTGGGAAAGGTCACTGTACATCCCATTCAAAAAAAAAAAAGTATATTATTTCTTAATATAATAAAAAAAACACATGGGACGTTTTTGGTTCATCACATGGGATTGAAGAGGCAAGGGGATTGCTAATCCAATTTCATGAAATTGAAAAACATAAGGGAAAAGGATGGGTTTTTCAATGTAATTATGTTTATAGTTTTAGAATAGCAATGAAATTGTAGAGCCCTATATCATTTGGATTTAATTCTTACTTTTTTAAATATGAAATTCATACAACCATAATAAATGCACCCTTAATTGTTTACTCTAAATGAAAAATAAGTACTAATATAATAATTTTTTAGGTATATAATATAGAATTATCTTCACTTCTTTTTGGCTTATGGTGATAAGTGCGCACAAGATTTTACATTTCAATTCATTATATTGAGAACCTATCATGTTTTACGTAAAAAAATTTAAAAAATATAAATTAAAGCAATCTACAATTTGTGTTATTTGATTCATTTGAATATCATATTTAACTCTTAACTTTACATATAAAATCTTATAAATTTCACATGCATTCACCAACGATAACACAAAAAAATGTAAAGATAGACATCATGCTATTACCATAGATAATGCATCTATCATAAAAATCAAAAATTAAGTTGCAAGATAAACATATATAATGCATATTAATTATGATGTAGAAGGATGTATAGAAAAAATATATGTTCTATACACAACAATCCTACATTAATATATAATTTTTTTTATAAAAAATATAGTTTTAATATCACAATATATGATATTGATTTTAGGATGGCTTGATCCATAAACCGAGTTCCATAGGATATAAAATTTATATATAAAAATATTTTTAAATCTTGGTCTCTATAAAAAGTTAGACATAGAGGGATACCTTTGCATTATAGCTAATTAGCATATCCATTAACGAAATTAGTTAGGGAAAAAAAAATCTTAGGAAACATTCGTGAAGGTAAAAACTTTTGTGATACCAAAGAGGTTGTAGATCTTTTTGTTTTTTCTTTTTCTTTTGTCTATGAAGTTTATTTCAAACGTTTCACATTTGGCCACAACAGCTGTCCCTGCCACACGGTTGTTGGATACGAATTTACCAAATATAATAATTTAAAAATCTAGGTTCGATCACGAGTGTTTTGACCGTTGACAGGACCATACCACGAGACAAGCAAGTTGAATCACGTGTTAAATTGACCACCAGGACTCTCTCTCTCCCTCCCTCCCTCCCGGCATCGTCTGGATGGTCGTTCCACTTCATGTTAAGGGGTCCCATACGTCCATGGCTATGTCCCCTGGAATTTTGGTTGATCCATTCAGTGGATTTCACTTTCTCCATTGTGAAAGCAAACCGGGCCACCGGCCACGGGCCAGGATTTTGGTTTTCTTCTTGCAAGGATTTTGGTTTTCTTCCTGCAAGATTTTGTATTGGAATTAGAAAAGACTTTATATACCGTATTCGGTAAGTTCTATGTGTGCTGTACCTTTTTTATTAGTTCACATATACATAATATTCATTAAAAAATGTTAAAATAGTTTTACGATATTCCAAGGAAAAAATTTACGATACCTCATCTTTAAGCTTACGATACTTTAATTATAAAATTAAAACACCCATTTAGAAAGCAAAAAAAACATTACGACACCAGTTGTAAACTTACGACACCATAGTTATAAAATTACAACACCATTTAGAAAAGGTGTTGGTAAATATTCCAAAAAAAAAGCTAAACATGTATTAATGCACGTCAAAATTAAGATACACATTAATAAAGCAAAAAAAACTTACGACATCTAGTTACTTACGCCACCATAGTTTTAAACATACGACACCGTAGTTATAAAATTAAGGCACCTATTAAGAAAGCAAAAAAAACTTACGACACCCCAGTTTTAAACTTATACAATAGTTACAAAATTATTACACCCACTCATAAAATATGTCTATACATAAATTCCAAAAAAAAGCTAAACGTGTATTAATGAATGTCAGATAGCTTTTTTTTGGAATTTGTGTATAGATACTTTTCTCTGAACGGGTGTCTTAAGTTTAAAACTAGGGTGTCGTAGGTTTAAAACTAGGATGTCGTAATTTTTTTTTTTGGCTTTCTAAATGGGTGTCTTAATTTTTTTTGGCTTTCTGAACGGGTGTCTTAATTTTATAATTATGGTGTCGTAAGTTTAAAACTGGGGGGCCATAATTTTTTTTTTGCTTTCTGAATAGGTGTTTATCTTTATAACTACGGTGTCGTAAGTTTAAAACTGGGGTGTCGTAATTTTTTCTCTCGGGATGTCGTAAAGGTGTCTTAACATTTTTTAATGGGTATCAACCAATAAGAAAGAACGGTGTAGCCTACGTAGGACTTGCTGCACTGAAGGCGGTGTACAAAGACTTTTCCGTTGAAATTTGCTGACGCTAGATCAATTTTCTCGATCGACGAGGGCCCGATTATCTTCTTTAAAATACCAAATATTTTTCGCAAGCTTCGCTCCAATAAAAAATCTGCAAAATGTCCCTTAGGGTCGGTGACTCCGATAAGAACCCTTCGATGCTCAAGTTATAGTACTCCGGAAAACAATCGTGAGCTTGAAAGAAAGCCCAAGAGTCTTATAAAGAATTTCTTTATGTGAGCGTGTGTTTGGGCATCATTGGATTACCTGATCGGGGTCCCTCTTATCCATTTTATGAAAGTTTGCGGAGTCTGCGGCATGATTGGATGCCATAATGTGGCTCGTAGCGAAATTGGTTATCAGAGCATGCACAGAAAGGTCAAAGTGGCCGTGGCATGTCAAAATTAGTAGGTCAGGTCCTGTCAAATATGGGTGGTTGTAGCAGAGTTGTTGAACCAAGTCCCATCAGATATGAGTGACCGTAGCAGGGTTGGTGGGCCAAGTCCCATCAGATATGAGGAAAAAGTCTTTGTACACCATCTCCGATGCAGCAAATCCTACGTGGAGTGCATTGCTTCTTTTTATTGATCCACATGAATCCTACATGGCTTGATATGATGGGGCAGGGATACCATCTTAAATTTTGACGTGACGTGCATTAATACCATTTAATTTTCTTTTAAAATTTGTGTACAGGCTGTAGTGCACGTTTTCTGAATGGATGTATGGTGTTGTACATTTACAACTGGGATGTCATAATTTTTTTTTTACTTTCTAAATGGGTGTCTTAATTTATAACTATGGTGTCGTAAGTTTACAATTGGGGCTCTTAAATTTTGATGTGACATGCATTAATACCCATTCAGTTTTTTTTTAAAATTTGTGTACAAACACATTTTCTGAGTGGATGTCGTAATTTTATAACTACGGTATCGTAAATTTACAATTGGGATATCATATTTTTTTTTCTTTCTTAATGGATGTCTTAATTTTATAACTACGGTGTCCTAATTTTACAACTGGGGTATCATCTTAAATTTTGACATGACATGCATTAATATCAGTTCAGCTTTTTTTTGAATTTATGTACAGACACATTTTCTGAATGAGTATCGTAATTTTATAAATACAGTGTCGCAAATTTATAAATTTATAATTAAGATGTCGTTATTTTTTTTTGGCTTTTTGAACGGGTGTCGTAATTTTATAACTATGGTGTTGTAATTTTAAAATTAGAGTGTCGTAATTTTTTTGATCAGGTTGTCGTAAAGATGTTTTAACATTTTTTAATGATTTTCCTATGCATGTGGACCAATAAAAAGAAGCGGTGCAGTCCACATAGGATTTGCTGCACCGGATGCGCTGTATAAAGTCTTCTCCCAGATATGAGTAACCGTAGCAGGGTTAGTGAACCAGGTCCCATCAAATGTGGATAGCCATAGCAGAGTTGATAGGCTCTGTTAGATCTGGACGACTGCTGCAGGTTTGCAGAGTATGGGTGGCAGTTACGGCATTCGTCAGACATGTCCCACACGTTGCACATCTGTTGTCCTATTCTGAATCCTAGAGAGACATGTGGACAGTGGTGAGTGGTGGAGCTAGGCACGTGGGCTCCATAATTAGTTCTATTCGGGTGGCTACTAGGATCCTACCTGAGTGGCTACTGGAGTCCTACTCGGGTGGCTAAGTTGGAGTCCTAACCGAGTGGCCGACTGAAGGTACCCTAGAAGGGTGATCATCACCAATGATCGAGTGCGGCTCCATTAGCACCATTGGGTTGAATTTGGCTGGACCCTTTGCTAGATTGTAGTTGCCGAAGCCTTGCCCGATGACGAAGAAATTGAAGCCGTGGAGGTGCAGCGGGTGGCTCTCGGCCCCTAAAATGCTGGTGTCCTGCATCATCGACTCCACGGTGGTGTTGAACGGAAGCACCATCAACTTGGTCCCATTGCTCACCACCATGTTGTTGGGAGGAGCCCCCGTGTAATTGAACGAGATCATAGGACTATATGAGAAGTGTTGACACCAAATTACCCTCCTCGAGCATTCGCGAGCATTCGGTCGTCTTCTCCAGCGAGCTTGAGGTCTTCCGGCGAGTTCCTCGCACTTGGGAGCCTGCAAACAAGTCCTGAGGATCGAAGATTCCAGCGGGAACCCTCCGACGCTCAAGTTAGTGCTCTGGACAACAGCCGTGAGCTTGAGAAAGAGAGAAGTATAGAGATGTGCTCTCTATGAGCATATGAGCGTTTAGGAGTTGTGTGTTGAGTTACCTGGTCGGGGGTCCCTCTTACCCTTTTTATTGATGCTTGGACCTTGTCATACTTGGGGCATGATTACTTGTCAGAGCATTTATGATAGAGGTAGCACTAATGAGGCTTGCCACCTGATGATTTGTTAGGGCTGCAGGCCATGTCCCATTAGAGTGGGTAGATGTAGCAGAGTTATCAGGTGCTGCTTGGCTTGGACAGCTGTTGCAAGCTGCTACAGGGCGTAAGAGGCCATTACGGCATTTGGGAGACGTGTCCCTCACGTCACGTGTTTACTGTCCTATGTAGTCAATGGCGAGTGGTGGAGCCACGTGAGCCCCATAATGAGCCCTACCCAAGTGGCCGCACGGTGGCATATAGTCCTATGCATACAGTTATGGCCCTCACGTAATAATGGTGAGTGGCTGGAGGACTTTCATGCACGTGGGTGATTGGGGGAGGCATGTGGCAGCCGAGGCCGGAGTCGGCATGGGTCCGGAGCCAAGAAGCAACAACACGAAGGCTGGAAGCTCGGAGAGAGCCAGGACGATGTCGGGAGCAGTCGATACGGAGGCAGCTGGAGGTCGATAGTCAGGGTCGTGTCGGCATCGGGAGCTAAAACCCGGGGACACATGGTGTTGGCAGTCGACGCTGGCTTCGGCCAGAAGCTGGGAGACGTGGCATCGGTCCAGAGCCAGCAGGGGAACCCAAAGGTTGGAGTCGGGACAACCAGGCACTACAGTAAAAATTAGAAATAGCAACCCTTTTTTGCCGACGCTTTGGGTAAGCGTGAGAAATTCACACAGTGTACCGATGCTTTAAAAAGCGTCGAGGCTTTAACCTATTTTTCTCTGAAAACCATCCTCCTTTAAAGCATCGGCATCTAGTGGTAAATCTTATTACATCAATCTTATTACATCACCCTCTCCAAAAAATGCCAGTGCCCCAGCCCCCCCCCTCCCGATTGGGTGCCTCCCCCCGCCATCTAGAAACCACCACCCCCCCCCCCCCCACCAAAAACGCCAGTGCCCTAGCCCCCCCTCACGATCGGGTGCCTCCCCCCGCTCTAGAAACAACCCCCCCCCAAAAAAAAAAAATGCCAGTGCCCTAGCCCCCCTCCCGATCGGGTGCCTCCCCCCGCCAGTGCCCTAGCCCCCTCGAGCTCCCGATCGAGTCCCTCCCATCAGCCGCCTCGCCTTCTCCTCCTCTTCCTCCTCTCTAAGCTCCTTCTCCGCCCCCTCTCCGCCTTGTCCTTCTCCTGCCCCTTCTCGGCCTCTGCCGCTGACGACCAGACCGTCCTGACCATCGAGACGAGCGTTCCCTTCACTGGCCACAAGATCGAGCCCCCCTCCCGTTCCGTGGACTCCACCCCAAATGAGATCTTCTCCTTCTTCCGTGACATGGCCCTGATGCGCCGCATGGAGATCGCCGCGGACTCCCTTTACAAGGCCAAGCTCATCCGTGGCTTCTGTCACCGTCGGCATGGAGGCGGCCATCACCAAGCGCGATTCCATCATCACCGCCTATCGCGACCCCTGCACCTTCCTCGGCCGCGGCGGAACCCTCGTCGAGGCCTTCTCCGAGCTCATGGGCCGAAGCACCGGCTGCTCCAGGGGAAAGGGTGGCTCCATGCACTTCTACAAGAAGGACGTCGGCTTCTTCGGCGGCCACGGCATCGTCGGCGCCCAGATCCCTCTCGGCTGTGGCATGGCCTTTGCTCAGAAGTACTCCAAGGAAGAGACCGTAACCTTTGCCCTCTACGGTGATGGGGCTGCCAACCAGGGGCAGCTCTTCGAGGCCCTGAACATCTCGGCGCTGTGGGATTTGCCGGTTATCTTGATGTGCAAGAATAATCACTGTGAGTGGTAGTATTCAAGCTAGTCTTTTTGCCATCCGTGTGTTTTGTTTTGTATTTTTTAGATGGAATGGGGACTGCGGAATGGAGGGTGGCGAAGAGCCCTGCATACTATAAACACGGTGACTATGTTCCTGGTCTTAAGGTTACTAATGAAAATTTCATATTTTTATTTTTCCTATTGACATCTGAAAGTTATTGCAATTAATTATCTCGATTATAGATAGGTTATTGATGTCTGTTGTGGTTTTCTACTCTCATCATGCTATTCTTATGCTTGAACTAATATCTTGGATTTTATTCACATATTGTCTATGTAAATATTATTGTGTTGTTTACCGAAAAATCTTGTTTAACTAGCCATTTTGGTGCTGCTGAAATTTTCTGCTGTTTTCACTATGTCTTGGTAGATATAAGTAAAGAGGTTCATTTGAGAGATCCTATTGCAAATTGGGGATTGACTGTGGAGAGAAACAATAGAGATGAAATAAGAAGAGAAAAACATTATTTGCAAGGGCTATCAATTCAAATTTGACAGTTGCTAGGAACTCTGGGGATGACAGGGAAGGGAATGATAGGAGGAGAAAAGAATGGCTGATTGAGATGAAGATAGGCAGTGGTTATGCAAGGTGATATGTGCCATGCTTCAAGGTCACATGATAGAGGCCTGTTTTGCCTTGTGGTAAAGAGTAATGCGGCTTAAGGTTGAGGTGTAGTAGAAATTCTCACTTGCTGTAGCATCAAAATTGACTCATGCTATGGTCTGTACTAGTTTGGCTGTTTTCTAGCTGTGACTTTGTGTGGGTTAAACTATGGTCATATTGATTCGGTGTTATGTAGATATGACTTTTCTCCTTCCTTTCATCAATGAATGTATCAGAAGAGGACAGAGATCATTGAGACTGACAACCATTCAATTTGATACTATATCGATGTGCACTACCATTTCTTTGTATATAATCTACTATGAATTGCACAGATTTATTCAAAAAGATTTGTCCAATCATACTTTTTCACCATCTTCTTGGAAAACTCTTGGTTTATGAGCTGTCATGAGTTTGAAGGAGCTGTCATGCTCATTGTGAGTCATACTATGTATGTGTATATAATTTGATAGTCATATATATTATGCATTACATCAAATATAGAAGTGTCGTGGCTTATTGCATTAGCATATATCAACTTTTGGCCTTGAGCCATGGGTAGTATATCTGTTCCAGACACTTTTGCTGCTATGCACAATGTGTTCTCATGCATCCTACTATTGAATGGGGGGGGGGTGGGCTGGGCGGTGGGTTGGGGGGTTTTTTTTTTTTTTTTTTAGGGGGGGGGGGGGGAGGGGTTGAGGTTTTGGCGAGTAATAAGCGCGTGGGCTGGGATGGGTTGGGGTTTTTTGGGTAATAAAGTTGCCGACGCTTTTTAAAGCGTTGACAGATCGATGCTTTTAAAAGCGTGGCATTTTTATCGATGCTTTCTAAAGCGTCGGCAAACTTCTTCTCCACCCTCTTTTTAATGACGCTTTAAAAGCGTCAAAAGTTTATATCTCGACGCTAAAAAAGTATCGGGAAATAGCTTTAAAAGCGTCGTTATCCCTTGTATTTACTGTAGTGAGGGGCGCGTGGCGTCGGTAGGACCGACGCTGGAGTCGGCAGGATCGACGCTGGCATCGGCCAAGGGTAGGATAGCTGGCCTCGGGAAGGAGCCCAGAGCTCAAACTAGGACGAGATGCCATGGAGTCGAGGCCGGCTATGTGGAGTCGGCCGACAGCTCCAAGGCAGGGAGCCGGAGCCGGACCCGATGATGTGGTGTCGGGCTTAGGCGTTGCTCCCAGAGATGGAGTCTGGATTCGGGAACCTGGGGCGTCGACAGCTAGGGGTGGCTGAGGTAGAGTCGGCAGCCAAGCTGAGCTGACTCCAGTGGCTAAGGCCGATGGCGACGGTCTACTCTAAAATGATTGATCTGACCCTGATAAGATTATCATTGCCCATGAGGCTCCTTGGTCCCATTAGGAAGGCTAGGGAGTAAACATCCTTGGACCATCCAAAGAAGTGGGCCTGGAGAAGAGCCGTGCTCGGCATCATGAAGGAGAAAAAGTCTTTATGCACTAGCCTTCAGTGTACAAAGCTACATGCACAATGGTATAAGCGTACCATCAATCTGCGTGCTCAATACGCACTTTATGTACTAAATGCACAAAGTCTTTTCCCATGAAGGATATATTGCTGACAGTCGCGGTGAACTCCGTACCGTTGGGCCCTTGGCAAGTTTGGTGGTTCTTCGGGCATGGGCTCCTTCCAAGCCCCATGGTGAAGTAGAAGTCCCTGTCCGCGGTCTGTGGCACGTTGGCGAAAAATTGAGCGATTGCCAGGCTGCGTAATCTGCTGGTGAAGTTTGCGACAAACATCGTGTCGTTGAGAGATGGGAGGGTTGGCTTGAAGAGTGGGAGCTTCTTGTTAAAGCTCGCTGAGAAAGGAGATGTGGGGTCTTGGTACTTGAGAAAACCGGCCGCTATTGAGCTGTCGAAGGTTCCAGACACGGTGGCGTAGGGCCTTGCAGCCATGAGGAAGGTGGGCGTGGGGGAAGCTAGGTTTGGAGCGAAGGAGGACGTTGGTGGTTTGACCTAGTGCAATGATGAGGGTATCAGTGTTGAAGGGCTTCCGTAAACAACATCGGCTTCAACAATGGCAACGATGCTGAAGAAGAGCTCGTCGTTGAGTGCAGCGTTGATCATGCGGAGGAGGTACGTCTTTCCATGCTACACCTTTAGCTTGAATGTATCTTAACCCGAGCAGACATGGCCGGGCCGGGTAGAGAAGGCCAAGTCGGATGACCGAGTAGAAATGGCCGAGTCAAATGGCCAAGTAAAAACAGCAAAGTCGAGTGGAGATGTCCGATCCTAAGTAGAGATGGCCGAGCCGAGTAGAGATGGTTGAATAGAGATGGCCGAGCCTAGTGGAGATGGTCGATCCGGATGGCCAAGTAGAGATGACCGAATAAAGATGATCGAGTCGGATGCAGTTACTGTTGCCTATGGGATTTATTGCCCCATCAGATGCCCCTACACTCCTGATGCGATCGTATGCCTTACATATGTCAAGCAAAAAACGTGTATGCCTTTGTACTTGTCTTTGCATACTAGCTTCAGCTCCGATTCCTTCCTAGTAGAGAAATTCTTTTCTTTTTGCACTACTTTCGACATTGATAATTTTTGTTTGCCTTGTGTGGACTTGTGACCTCACTTGCATGCATGCTCTCTGAAGTTGTGCACTTACTTGCTTAAAGACTTTAAGCAAGGTTGGAGACGGGTTGGCCAGCTAAGAGCAGCTGACAATCTTCTCCCGACTTGAAGTCGAGAGGTGGGCATCCGTCAACTGTAAGCTAGAGAGTTGATCTCTCCCAACTATGAGCTGACTTGTGGTTTTCTTCCTTTGATGCGGAGTCTGGAAGTGATGCCTGTCAACTGTAAACCGAGGAGTTGATATCTCCCAACGACTTGTAGTCTTCTTCCTTTGATGCAAAGTCTAGGAGTGGATGCCCATCAACTGTGAGCCGAGGAGTTGATCTCTCCCAACTGTGGGCTAACTTGTGGTCTTCTTCCTTTAATGCGAAGTCTGGAAGTGAATGCCCATCAACTGTGAACCGAAAAGTTGATCTCTTTCAATTAAGGCTGAAAACGGGTCGGATAAACTTCGACAGTATCCGTATTTGTATTTGAATTATATCAAATTCGATATTTATTTTGCAGTTTAATCGGATTCGAATACGAATTCGGATATCTAATCCAAAAGGTAATCAGATACGGATACGAATACTGATACATATTTTTTATTTTACAGTTTAATCGGATTCGGATACAAATTTGGATATCTAATCCAAAGGTAATCGGATTCGGATACAGATACAGATTTTTTTTCAGCCTAGCATAGTATAATGGTATGAAAGTGGGTGCAAGAATAGTATAAGAATATTTAGAAATAATAATATAGGACATGATATAACATGTTAATGAGTTTTAGCTCAACTAATATATGAACTTAAATTAGGTAAACCTAAAAACCAAGGTTTGCAAAACTAGTACCTAAAATTATCGGTGGTTCAATATATTTAATATATTATAAGTGATGTAGTAAAGTACCTACCAAATATGGAGATAGGCTCTCTATATCTTTTCTCATTTCTAGGCATAGTGCCATTCAAAATAGGATAATATAGATCGATACCAGGTGGTACAAGACAGCATTTTGTATCAAATACTACCTTAATATCCAATTCATATATGTATCCATATATAACAAATATGGATATGGTACAAGACAGCATTTTTGTATCAAATACTACCTTAATATCCAATTCATATATGTATCCATATATAACAAATATGGATATGGTTGATATCTGATTCGTATCTGTATCCGTATATAACAAATATGGATATGCTTGATATCCGATTCGTATCCGTTTAGAATAAATATGGACATGAATTTTAATATCCGTTTAGTATTCATATCCGTATTCGTATCCGTTAAAAAATATGAATACAAATATGGATATACTACTATCTGATCCGTATTTGATCCGTTTCCAGCCCTGCTTTCAATTGTGAGCTGACTGGTCCTCTTGGTCGGCTGAGGGCGACATGTTGCTATCTGCTAGGTGTTGGGAGGCGGTCCATTGCCATCTGCCAATTTGGAGTCAGAAGATCATTTTGTTGCCATGGGAGGTGATTCGTTGCCATCCGCTGACTTGGAGTCTGAGGTCTTTTGTCATCTACCGGCTGGGGTTGAGATCTTACCCGGGAGCTGCTGGAGTCCTACCTAGGTGGCTGATGGAGGTCCTACCTGGATGACTACTGGACTGGCTTGGGGGCTATTGAGACCAACCTGAGAGTTACTGAGATTGGCTCGAGGGCTGCTGAGACCGACCCAGTGGCTCCTGAGACCGGCTCGGGGTCTATTGTGATGAACCCGAAGGCTGCTGAGACCAACTCGGGGACTGCTGAGACCAGCTCGAGGGTTGCTGAGATCGACTTTGGGACTGTTGGGACCAGCTCGGGGGCTACTGGGACGAACTCGGAGGCTGTTAAGACCGACTCGGGGGCTACTGAGACCGGCTCGAGGGCTGCTGGGACCGATCCAAGGCTACTGAGATCGATCCGAGGGTTGTTGAGACCGCTTGGGGGCATCCGACGACTGTGAGCTAGGAGGTCGACATCTCCCAACTGTGAGTTGAGCGGATTCATCCGACACAGGGTCGAAAAGTGGGCGTCCAACGACTATGGGCCGAGAGGTCGACGTCTCTCAGCTGTAGGTCCACTAGAGTCGTCAAACGTAGAGCCGAAAAGTTGTCATCATCCAGCGACTGCGAGCTGAAAAGTCAATGTCCCCCAACTGTGAGCCCATTGGAGTCATCCAACATAGAGCCAAGAAGTTGATCTTCATTCTACAAGAAGACTGGATGTTAAGCAGCATGCTTGAAGCTCCTTTGTGAAATGTCTTGATGATCTAATGAGGTCTTTCCTCATTTTGGAAGGGCTTGCCTTCTTACGTTGATTTGGATACTTCAGTATATTAGCGATGTGCCCCATAAAAAAATTTATTACACTTGTGCTAACCTAGAGTGATGTCATGTGAAAATTCCAAATTGTGAAATGCTTTTGCAAAGAAATAAGGTGGGGCCCCTCATGGATTGCTATAATTTTGTTAGCAGATGGCAATTGGATTTTTATAATTGCATTTAGCGTTTCTCTTTCATTACTACGCTCTGGATTTCTCCCTCTCAAAAAATAAATGGTATGGGGTAGCTCATCTTCCACTTCAACTTTCATGAACATTCTAGGCCATGCATGTGGTTACTCAATAAAAAGATTGATAAATTCATCAAAAAAGAAAAAAAGGAAGATCGGTAAACCTGCCAATGGACTCTAGCCCAGTTCTGATGGGTATGAATTTTAAACAAGTATGAAAATTATGAAAAAATCTCCAAAACGAGGGATGACTTGGAATAAAACAAAGTAAAAATAATTTAAATCATTAATATATTCATGTGCCTATGAATGTTAAACCAAGCATGCCAGAGGTAGAAATAATAAATCATAGCAAAGAGTCACCATTGACAACAACCAACTAATAGCTTCATCTGATCACCATCCATCGATATTTTTCATTTACTTTGTGAATAATTCATGACTAAAATATAATATTCATGAATAATTAAGAGCTTTCAATTGAGTTGTTTTTTTATTTGAAATATGTGTGTGCGCGTGTATATATATATATATATATATATATTGAAACAACAATTTGATTAGGAAAAATCATGGATAATTTAATATAAATTTAGAAATATAATTAGCATGCAAAAACAACCATAATCTTCACTCTAGAGTATAATGTAAAATGCCCAAGGGCATATAGCATTTTAATGACCATTCTTTTAAACCCAGCACGACTAAATCCTATGTATGTTTAGTCAATTACGCTCAAACTTGGTTTCTGCTAACCTAATTGTGGTGAGGTATGCGACGATCTGAACCCTTGCTTAAAATTTTATGGTGAAGATATAATTTTTTTCTTAAAATTTTATTTAAAATTCATTTCAGTCCTTAAGCTACCAATTATTATAGTTATAATTTAGCTCCTTATATATTAAAAATATTATATTTCTAATATTTTATTAAATAAGATTAATTAAAATTAATAGAATAGTTTACGTTACATAAGATGATACATTTGCTATTCCATCCATTTTAATTAATACGTAATGGGATGTTAGCAATGCATTTTTGAAACTTTAATGGACTAAATGGTAACAATAAAAAGTTTAAAAACTAAAATAAATTTGCATGAAAGTTTTAGGACCAAAAATATATATATTAGCTAAATTTTAACTTACCCTCTTTTGGGCCGCTTAAAGAACGCCATAGTGGAATAGGGATGGCAACGGCTCGGAGTGGCCTATACTGTCCCTATCATTGTTCATTGTTAACGAAAACCTTTCTGTTCTTCACCCTGTCAACTATAATTGCCCCGTTAAGTAGAGGTGGGCACTGGCCCGTGCCGTGCCGCACCAAAAAAAGGGTCGTGCTTGGCACGACCCTTTAATAAACGGGACGTGCTGAGCATGGTCCATAAAAAAATTGCCGGCTCGACACGACACGTTACACCAAGAGCCATGCCAGGTATGACTCACATCCTTAACTGGGCTATGCCCGACATGGCCCGCCATAGGTCAGGCTCAGTTAAAGCTATTTCTAGCCATTGAAAAACAGCTAGAAACTGCTACAAATGGCCATATAGAGGGTTTTGACCATTTTAACCCTCTAACAGTCATATCTATGTTCTTTCTGGTATTTATTATCCAACTTCTTATTCATTTTTACAAAAAGCATATGTAATTAGTGAAAAATTTAAAGAACATAAATATGATGATGTTTTAATGCCTATTATACGTCAAATAAAAACTAAATAGAATGAATATTGGGATAGGATATGTCCTTTGCATAACTTAGCTGCTGTTTTTAATCCTAGAGTCAAATTAAGTGGCACAAAAATTTTAATTAATGAATATTGTGAAAACATGAATCAGCTGTTAAAGATGAGGTAACACGACTTCTTAATGATATTTATGCTTTATATGATAACAATATTCATGAATCTAGAATACATGCTCAAATCTCTGCTTCTTCTTCTAAATCTCGTTCATCATCTATTTTTTCATTCATTATACAAAGAAAACACACATATACTTCATCTTCTTCACCTTCATCTTCATCTTTTTTATCTTTAAGTAATGAATTAGAATTTTATTTACGAAATGATCTTTATTTTGCATATGATGAAGATCAAATAAAAAATATAGATGTTTTAATTTGGTAGAAGAGTGTTAGAAATCAATATTTTGTTATGTCTGTCATTGCATATGATATTTTAGCTGTATCGATGTCCACAATAGCATCGGAATCCGCTTTTAGTGCAGGTCAGTATGTTCTGAACGAAAAGAGAAGTAGGATGACTAGTGAGACGCTTCTTTGCTTCAAAGATTGGTTGGATGCTGAAGCAAGGTTTCAAGATAAAGATAGACATGACTTAACTAGCGAAGATGATGATGACACAAATACTACTGATGAGTGAGTCATCTCTATTTTTATAATTATATTTTTATTTTTTTAATTGTTAAAGTAAGTTATCTCTATTTTCTCTCCTTTCTTATTATATTCTGGAGGTCAGGCCTAGCTCCTCTCTCTTCATGTACCATTTTGATTTTAAATTAATAAACTGGTAGGAGTCTATGTCAAACCCTCTACAATTAAGATGGCTTTATATTAATAAATTCCTTTATTCCCAATAATTTTTTAATTTATTAAAAAAATATTTTTTACGTAAATTTTTTATTAGGCCCTTATGTGTCGTACCGGCCCAAGCCCTAATGGGCTGTGTCGGGCTTGGTCCATGCGCTGAAATTTTTGAGCCCGGCACGGCTCGGTGCCCAACTCTACCGTTAAGCCGTTATAGTTAATGAGGCAGAGATAGGAATACCCGATCAGATAAATGGGTACCTACTGGGTACCTGTTTAGCCATTTACATTAAAAAAATAATTTTTTATTAATTTTTTTTATAAAAATATTAAAAAAAGTTTTGGCATTAATGTTCAATGGTTGCATGAAAGAAGAGAACAAGGAGATTCAAATGTATTTTACTAGAGTTTTTAGTATATATATTTTATTTATTTTAAAATTTAATATATTAATATTTTAATATATACTTTAAATATATTTTATTAAAGCTAATGGATACGTGGATGGATAAATGGAGATGAGGAAGAGGATACTATTCTTGACTGTTTAATCATTAATGGTTATTTATCCGTTTACCCGTTATACTGTTTAGATCGGGATTCTTTGACCCGTTAGCTAGGTAAATGGCCAAATAAAAAAAAGTTGCCCATCCCAGAGGGGAAGGAACAAAAGCCAATAATAAAATAAGATTAAAACGGTGAGATTAGTGACCGTTGCCATGAGAAAACACCTAACTTTTGACATCTCTTTCGACCTAACTTTTGACTTCCCTTTTGGTTTTACTTTTTAGTGTGCTCTCAATTTGCGTCTTTTTATCGTGGTCTTTATGGTACATGTTTATGTAGTGTAGAGTATGATGAAAATAGTTTAGCTCTTTAGTGGCTCCTTTCAATGACCAACTTTGTGTTTGTGGTCCTTTTTATCATGCGATGGAGACATAACGGCCATGCCTGATCTAGTACTTTACAAGATATTATTTAAGTACAAATATAAAAACTTTTTTTGATGAAAAATTAAAAATATTTGCTACTTGTACCTCATCAGGATGTTTAAAATTTGTATTTGGTGCTATCATAAAGTTAAATTGTTGTCTTTAGTGCCATATCTATATTTTTAAACATATTATTTTAATAACTATCATTTTAAACTTTTAATATAATTAGGTTTAAGATAGTGTGAAATAGTGCGGGAATTAGTTTTGGTCTTTGGTGTTATTTATATTTTAAACTTTCTTGTGTCATACACGTACGGCCTTCATTAGATACCAATTAGATACAAAGATAAGACTTCTCACATGAGAAAATGAGGGCTTATTATTATTTTCATCACACTGATTAAAGACTTCATAGATATTGGTTAGACTTGAAAACAAAAACTTCTTATACGACAACAATGAGAACCTTTCGTTACTTGTGCCTCATCATATTTTTGGATTCCTGGTTGGTTGGTATAAAATGGAAACATTTCAGCATTCTTGGTAAAACATCTTCATGTTGATCTAGGATTTTGGTAATTGAGCTTATATTTAGCTTCACTAATTGTGCTTTTAGAGTTGATAGAATATTGGTCAAGTTCAAATGGAAATTTTTCATAATGAGAATATATGAGAACTTACGGTTGCCTAGGCGTCATCAACTTTTGCTTGCCTCTAACTTCAGTGAATCTTGAGAACATTGGTCATAGCAACTTTCTATAGGATGGTTGGTAATTTATATATTATGATTTCTTATCAATATTAAGTTTTTCACACTAGTCTACAAGGCTTATTATAAATATCAACCCAGTCTCAGTTATGGAATAATATCCTAGAAGGAAGATGAGTCGTTTGCATTAGTTGAATCTCATCAATATTTGTTAGATTTTTGGCTTCACTAATATTTAATTCATTTTAATATATTATCACAATACTTTTTAGTTACTTAGAATGTTTTGAACACATTTAAATTTTAGATAGGCAGCAAACTTTTTCAAAAGAAATTCTAATTAATGCCTTATGTTGATGCCCGATCACTTTGAGTTGGCGTCCTAGAGTGTCGATCGTTCCTCCGTAGAAATATCGGGTCCTTCCTTTGTCTTCAAGGCCTGCAAGAAGTCCCACGGTCGGGTATTCCAGCGGGGACCCTCCGACGCTCAAGTTAGTACTCTAGGCAACAACCGTGAACTTGAGAAAGCTCGAAAAAGAAAGAGGGAGAGGCTCAGAGAAGAGCTGAGCGTGTTGAGTTCTCCGAGTTACCTGGTCCCTCTTACCTCACTTATTTATCTTGGCACTTTGTGTAGCTTGCCTGAGAAGCTTGAAGCCTTGTCCTTTAGTGAGAATGGGTCACGTGGGGCCTCATGATGGGCCATGACTTTTGGGGCTTATCTGATCTGAGTGGTTGGGGTGTCATGATGACTGAGGACTTTGATGGGAGGAATGTCAAGATTAATATCTGTGAGACTTGATGTGCTGCCACTTGTCAGGGCCATTATGAAGGTGCTTCTTCTGAGTGGCATGTCAGAGGGCACTGCCACTTGTCAGGGCCATTATGAAGATACTTCTTCTGAGTGGCATGTCAGAGGGCCTTTATGAAGATGTTCCTTCTTAGTGGCATGCCAAGCCATAGGCGCTGTCCCGTAAGAAGTAGGTGGTGCCAGTCTGTTGTCTGCCCGTACACTTCCCTGTGTTTGTATGGACAATGGTGGAGCCATGTATGTGGTCTCCACCCAAGAGTCTGTTGTCTACCCGTACACTTCCCTATGTTTGTATGGACAATGGTGGAGCCAGATATGTGGTCTCCACCCAAGCAGATTCTTATGCTCGTAAGCCTCCTCGCTTGTCGGGACAATGCTAAGAGCTGTCGAGGACGAAAGCTATCGAGGAAGGGTCGCTGTGGAAGACCGAGGGCCGTTGTGGATGAGGCTCTCCGGGGAGGTCGCTGCGGACCACCAGCCGGGGATGTGGAGTCCGGAGAATGCCTTGGCCATCGTGGGAATGACTCGGCCGCTGTTGGGGGCCGAGTAGAGAGAGGGGTTGCTGTCGTTAAGGCCAGGGAGGCCACCGTCGGTGGCCATCGAGGCCGCTGTCGACTGAGGCCAGGAAGGCCATTGTCGACGATCGTCGTAGGAGACAGAAGTTGTTGTTGACGTCGTGGCTGCCTAGGACACTTGTGACCGTCTAGGATTGCTCGAGGGCCTAGGCCGATCGGGGTAGGTCAAGGTCGACTGGCGGCCGAGGCCGACTGGGTGCCGAGGCCGACTGGAGGTCGACTAGGGGCCGAGGCCGATTGGAGGCCGACTGGGGGCCGAGGCCGACTAAGGCTAAGGCCGACTGGGACCGAGGCCGACTGGGGTAGGCCGAGGCCGACTAGGGCCAAGGCCGATTGGAGACCGACTGGGGCTGAGGCCGACTGGGGGCTGACTGGGTGCCGCCGTGGCTGTTGGGGATGTGGCCACCATGGAAGAAGGCTGGCTAGACTTGGGAGTTGCCGTGGAAGGAGCGTCCCGGGGCCACCTAGGATGGACGGAAGAGGCCGTCATAGGAGATGGGGCTGCTGTGCGAGGTGGGTGCACCGTGGGAGGCGAGGCTATTGGTCGTCATTGGAGACGGAGCTAGGGGCCGCTGTTTGAAGACGGGCCATGTAGAAAAATATTGGTAGAAAAATATTGCGTTTGATTTTTTGATTTGAGAAGGTCGTTCAGGAACAAACTGCTGCTCATGGGCCTGTTAACTGGCCCATCAGATGCCCCCACACTTTTTGAGCTTGGTTAATGCAATATACATGCTCAAGAAGTGTAGAATTTTAGGCAGTTTTGAGAGTAAGTTGCCTGCCACTCAAAGTATCGTACGCTAAGTTTTGGGAGGGGATGCTCGTCAACTAACCGGTGAGGCATAAATAAAACTGATGTAGCTGCACTAATGTCGCTGAGGCGAAGAGGTAGAGCCGCTAAGGCTGATAGAGCCACTAAGGCTGTAATAATGCCGTTGAGGCTGATGGAGCTGATGAGGGTGAGCGATAGAGCTACTAAGGCTGATAGAGCCACTAAGGCTGTAATAATGCCGCTGAGGCTGATGAAGCCGATGAGGCTGAGTGATAGAGCCACTAAGGCTGATAGAGCCACTAAGGCTGTAATAATGCCGCTAAGGCTAATGAAGCCGATGAGGCTGAGAGATAGAGCCGCTAAGGCTGTAATAATACCACTGAGGCTGATAGAGCCAACGGGGCTGCAATAATGCCGCTGAGGCTGATAGAGCCGATAAGGAAGAGCGATAGAGCCACTAAGGCTGTAATAATGCCGTTGAGGTTGATAGAGCCGATGAGGCAGCGCAATAGAGCCGCTAAGGCTGTAGTAATGCCGCTAGGGCTGATAGAGCCGATGGGGCTGCAATAATGCCGCTGAGGCTAATAGAGCCGATGAGGCAGAGCGATAGAGCCGCTATGGCTGTAATAATGCTGCTGAGGCTGATAGAGCCGATGAGGCAGTGCGATAGAGCCGCTAAGGCTGTAATAATGCCGCTGAGGCTGATAGAGCCGATGGGGCTGCAATAATGCCGCTGAGGCTGATAGAGCCGATGAGGCAGAGTGATAGAGCGCTAAGGCTGTAATGATGCTACTGAGGCTGATAGAGCCGATGAGGCTGAGTTAAGGCTATTGAGAGCATTTTGAACCCCAAAGGGTGACCCGAGAGTCGCTGTGATGGGACCATGCTCGGGAGCCTTTAACCCCGGAGGGTGACCTGAGGGTGTTTGAACCATGCTCATGGTCCTTTTGAAACCCCGAAGGGTGATCCGAGAGTCGTTGTGATGGGACCATGCTCGAGAGCCTTTAACCTCGGAGGGTGACCTAAGGGTGTTTGAACCATGCTTATGGTTCTTTTGAAACCCCGAAGGGTGACCCGAGAGTCGCTGTGATGGAACCATGCTCGGGAGCCTTTAACCCCGGAGGGTGACCTGAGGGTGTTTGAACCATGCTCAGGGTCCTTTTGAAATCCCGAAGGGTGACCCAAGAGTCGTTGTGATGGGACCATGCTTGGGAGCCTTTAACCCCGGAGGGTGACCTAAGGGTGTTTGAACTATGCTCAGGATCCTTTAGAAACCCCGAAGGGTGACCTGAGAGTCGCTGTGATGGAACCATGCTCGGGAGCCTTTAACCCCAAAGGGTGACCTGAGGGTGTTTGAACCATGCTCAGGATCCTTTTGAAACCCCAAAGGGTGACCCGAGAGTCGCTGTGATGGAACCATGCTTGGGAGCCTTTAACCCCGAAGGGTGACCTGAGGGTGTTTGAACCATGCTCAGGGTCCTTTTGAAAACTGCCATGGGGGTTTCTCGCGCCGGCCCAGGAGTTTGACTCGGGGCCGACTAGGGCACGGGACTTGAACCTCCAAAGGTTTCTCGCGCCGATCCGGGTGTCTGTGTCCCTTGGGCCGCCGAGGTCCTTTTGAAAATGATTTTTTCTTACAGTGTAGTTATTGTGAAATTGAATGAAAAAAACTTTTTCTTAAAGTGTAGTGTACTTAGCTTTTGTAGCTTTTTGCCTTTTGCGTCGTATTTGATGACACTAGGGTCAGCATGGAGTTGGGACAGAGAGCTTGGCCCAGCTATTTTTTTGAAGAGATTGATCGCCCTTAGTGCTGTAGTCTGAGAGCAGCTAGAACGGAATCCGTAGGAGGTCCTGGCTCGGTTTGGCTCTTGGGTGCAGCCGAGAGAAAGAGAAGAGAAGAGAGGGGGAAGGCAGAGTCAATAGTCAAAGCTCTTTGTCCTTATCTTCCACCTTGCATTAATTGCACCAACACATCTCAGCTTACTACCACCAGAAATTAGAATGTCCATAAATGCTTGAGGTGATTGGCCATGGATAATGTCCCAGGTTTGCTCTTTTCAGAAGTTATTTGGCCACCTCTGACTAATTATTGAACCTTTGATTGGGCTCCTCTGGTCGCTGGTGTTGTCCATCCAAATGCTTCTTCATCTCAGGATTAAGATCTTCCCCAGATGGCTCGAAGATGAGTAAGGGAAGGAGTGGCTGCTTGAGTGGGGGGTAGGAGACTGCTGTCTCTTGAGAGCTTCATGATGATGGTGTTTAGGTGAAACATGATGGCGATAAGCTTTTCTATGAGAAGATTTTCCATGGGTGAATCGCTGGCTAAATGGTGCAGCTATCATGGGTGATGTGAGAGGCTTGGGCCGCTGTTGAGTGGCCAACGAGTGTTGCTTCTGCAGCTCATGAACTGCTGCATTCAAGGCTTAAACTTGATTGAGGTTGGCTAGCTAGTTAATTAGAGCAGCTGAGGTTGGTGGTGAGGGAGGAGCAGAAAGAGTGGTCCTTTGCTGCTCAGTGCGATGTGGATGCCCCCCAGCATGATTGGTAAGGATTTTCGGCATGCGCATCACCACCCTGGCTATCTTGGAGGGAACAAAGACTTATAGCTCAAGAAGACAAAGCTTTCTTTCCTTCAGTGCGTCCCCTTCCTGGCGCGTCAATCTGTTGATGCCTGATCACTTTGAGTTTGCGTCCTTGAGCGTCAATCGTTCCTCCATAGAAATATCGGGGTCCTTCCTTTGTTTTCAAGGCCTGCAAGAAGTCCCACGGCCGGGTATTCCGGTGGAGACCCTCCGACGCTCAAGTTAGTGCTCTGGGCAACAACCGTGAACTTGAGAAAGCTCAAAAAAGAAAGAGAGAGAGGCTCAGAGAAGAGCTGAGCGTGTTGAGTTCTCTGAGTTACATGGTCCCTCTTACCTCACTTATTTATCTTGGCACTTTGTGTAGCTTGCCTGAGAACCTTGAAGCCTTATCCTTTAGTGAGAATGGGTCACGTGGGGCCTCATGATGGGCCGTGACTTTTGGGGCTTATCTGATCTGAGTGGTTGGGGTGTCATGATGATTGAGGACTTTGGTGGGAGGAATGTCAAGATTAATATATGTGATACTTGATGTACTGCCACTTGTCAGGGCCATTATGAAGGTGCTTCTTCTGAGTGGCATGTCAGAGGGCACTGCCACTTGTCAGGGCCATTATGAAGATACTTCTTCTGAGTGGTATGTCAGAGGGCCTTTATGAAGATGTTCCTTCTTAGTGGCATGCCAAAGCCATAGACGCTGTCCCGTAAGAAGTAGGTGGTGCCAGTCTGTTGTCTGCCCGTACACTTCCCTGTGTTTGTATGGACAATGGTGGAGCCAGGTATGTGGTCTCCACCCAAGAGTCTGTTGTCTGCCCGTACACTTCCATGTGTTTGTATGGACAATGGTGGAGCCAGATATGTGGTCTCCACCCAAGCAGATTCTTATGCTCGTAAGCCTCCTCGCTTGTCGGGACAATGCTAAGAGCTGCCGAGGACGAAAGCTATCGAGGAAGGGTCGCTGTGGAAGACCCGGGGCCATTGTGGATGAGGCTCTCCGAGGAGGCCGCTGCGGACCACCAGCCAGGGGATGTGGAGTCCGGAGACTACCTTGGCCGTCGTGGGAATGACTCGGCCGCTGTTGGGGGCCGAGTAGAGAGAGGGGTTGCTGTCGTTAAGGCCAGGGAGGCCACCATCGGTGGCCATCGAGGCCGCTGTCGACTGAGGCCGGGAAGGCCATTGTCGACAATCGTCGTAGGAGACAGAAGTTGCTGTTGACGTCGTGGCTGCCTAGGACGCTTGTGGCCGTCTAGGATTGCTGGGGAGCCGAGGCCGACCGGGGCAGGTCGAGGCTGACTGGGTGCCGAGGCCGACTGGGGCCGAGGCCGACTGGAGGCCGACTGGGAGCCGAGGCCGACTGAAGGTCGAGGCTGACTGAGGGCCGACTGGGGCCGAGGCTGACTGGAGGCCGAGGCCGACTGGGGCCGAGGCCAACTGGTGGCTGAGGCCGACTGGGTGCCGAGGCCGACTTGGGCCGAGGCCAACTGAAGGCCGACTGGGGCCGATGCCGACTAGGGGCTGAGGCCGACTGGAGGCCAAGGCCGACTGAGGGCCGACTGGGGTGCCGCCGTGGCTGTTGGGGATATGGCTGCCATGGAAGAAGGCTGGCTAGACTTGGGAGTTGCCGTGGAAGGAGCTTCCCGTGGCCGCCTAGGATGGACGAAAGAGGCCGTTGTGGGAGATGGGGCCGCCGTGCGATGTGGGTGCCACCATGGGAGGCGAGGCTGTTGGTCGTCGTTGGAGATGGAGCGGGGGCCGCTGTTTGAAGACGGGCTAGGTAGAAAAATATTGGTAGAAAAATATTGCGTTTGATTTTTTGATTTAAGAAGGTCGTTCAGGAACAAACTGCTGCTCATGGTCTGTTAACTGGCTCCATCACCTTACATTGTAACCTTACCTAGAGTAATCAATCGTTTCACTAAGATGATTGTAATTCTAATTGTCAGTTCTCTCGTTATTGTTTTAAAATAAAGATAATAGGTGACTAATAAACAAATACCAGCGCGCATGATGCCTTGTGAGTGATAAATAAAAGCAATCACATTGTAAGGAATGCCCTCAGGGCATTCATTAACATCTCTGTACATCAAACTATTTGTCATTCTACCTTATTTCCACAGGCATCAAAATATTACTAACATCAAAAATATCATTTCCATTATTACCACCTTGGTTCTGTTGCTTTGACTAAGTAAATTTACTCATAAATCACCTACCTAAGGCAGCCACACCAAGCTTTCTTTCCATCATGTAGGCAATGCAAGCTATAAGAATGCCAATTGATCTTGCAATCAGGAAACAGAGATTGATGCCAAAAGCCGATCAATCTTACAGTGATATATATATATATATATATATATATATAGAGATTTTAGAATCTAATCACCTCCCTTAAGATCTGATCACTTTCCTTATCCTTAGATTTATGCAGTTTAAGAATCATAAAGATGATAAAAAAATTTAAAAAAATGGAATGATTTCGAAATCTATATGTACCTAAGAATGAAAAAAAATGATCAAAGCCTGAACTTAACGACGTTGAAATGTAGCTATCTCTCTCTCTCTCTCTCTCTCTATATATATATATATATATGCAAGTCATTCTTTCATCCAAAGGTACAACCAAGACCTTTTATCTCTTTTGCGGACCACTGAAAAGCTAGGAAATATACAATTTTACATCAACAGAACAAATCATTAGAAAAGAGACACCTTGGGAGATAGAGAAAACAAACCATCACATATAGTTGAATACAATTATACATTAATAGAAAATAGGGCAGACAAACCATGATAATTAAATGAATTAATTGTAAGACTTAATTTAAATATATTGATCATGATATCAAATATACGGAAATACGGTATCAATATATTTATTATGATCGATAAATACCTCCAGCCATTATTATTAATGTTCTTTCCGATGAGGGTAAGGAATTCGATCTTCCTTGAATCAGCTGCACGGGATCTTGATCTTCCTTCTCTCTAGGGATCTCGATCTTCCTCCTTCGATAGATCTTGATTGATCTTCCTCCTCCTCTCGATAGATCTTGATTGATCTTCCTCCTCTCGATGGATCTTGATTGAGTTCTTCCAATCAACGAGCCATCGCACTCTGATGGTGTATGCTCTCAGGATGTGCTCTTGATCAGGGACTCAATGCCTCCGCTTATTAGGTTTTTCTTTCGATAACCTTGTTGAAAGCCTTAGGAAGGGTTCCCTATTTATACTCAAATCCCTTCACCGCATGCTCCCATCAAGCAAGCGTTCAACATTTAAGGGGGGGGTTGTTATCACTTCTTAATTAGTGAAACGAATAAAATAAGGACCATTAAAAGCGACGGGTTATTACATTCTCCCACTTGGTCCGTATATTTTATCAACACTGAACAAGAAACTAAATACATGAATCATAGTGATAGGTCCTCTATAATTGAGTATTATCTTCTATATTATAATGCATTCAATTTCTTTACCACTATTCCAAATGTGACAACATAACATAATGAATAAACCATATGTTTATTCAGAGTCCAAAAGAAAAGTTTGTCATTTCTCAAAAGTCATATAACGTGTACACCTGAATGAGAAATAAACAAATAATTGAAATAAGAGTTTCTTTGTACAAATTGTTATCCATACAATTATATCATGGAACCAACTCCCATTCTTATCACATGATCCTTAAAATTCTTAATTGGCATGCCTTTAGTCAAAGGATCAGCTATCATCAATTCAGTGCTAACGTGTTCTATGACCACTTTGTTTTCTTTAACACGTTCTCTTATGGCTAAATACTTAATGTTGATATGTTTACTTCGACTACCACTCTTATGGTTTTTAGCCAAAAATACAACAGATGAATTGTCACAGTACAGTTTAATTGGCCTAGTAATAGAGTCAACAATTCTAAGCCCTGAGATGAAACTCTTCAACCATACACCTTACGATGTAGCCTCAAAACAAGCAACGAACTCCGCTTCCATAGTAGAGGTAACAGTCAAAGTCTGCTTTGCACTCCTCCATGATATGGCTCCACCAGCTAACATAAATATAAATCCTGATGTTGATTTCCGAAAATCAATGCAGCCAGCAAAGTCCGAATATGAGTAGCCCTCTATCTCCAAATGATCAGTTTGTCTATACATGAGCATGTAGTCCTTGGTCCCTTGAAGATACCTCATGACCTTTTTAGCAGCTCTCCAGTGGTCTAAACCTTGATTACTCTGATATCTTCCCAACATTCCTACTGCAAATGCAATGTCAGGTCTTGTGCAAACCTGAGCATACATTAGGCTTCCAACAGCTGAAGCATATGGAATGTTGTGCATCTGTTCCCGTTCAAGTTCATTTTTAGGGCACTGGTTCAAAGCGAACTTGTCACCCTTCACTATAGGTGCAACACTTGGTGAACAATTTTTTATCTGAAATCTCTCCAAGACTTTATTGATATAAGTTTCTTGAGACAATCCCAAAATGCCTCGAGATCTTTCTCTATGGATCTTAATGCCAATGACATAAAATGCCTCACTCATATCTTTCATATCAAAATTTTTGGAGAGAAATTGTTTCACCTCATATAGCAACCCTTTATCATTGGTTGCAAGTAGAATGTCATCCATATATAGGATCAAGAAATAAATTTTGCTCCCACTAACCTTCTGGTATATACATTGATCCATGATGTTCTCTTCAAAACCAAAGGAAGAGATCACATCATGAAATTTTAAATACCACTGACGTAAGGCTTGTTTCAATCCATATATGGATTTCTTAAGCTTGCAAACCAAATGCTCACCATCACCAAGGAAAATCCTTCAGGCTGTTTCATGTAAACATCTTCCTCTAGATCTCCATTAAGGAATGCGGTCTTCACATCCATTTGATGTAACTCAAAATTAAAATGAGCTACCAATGCCATAATTATTCGGAGAGAGTCTTTCTTGGATACAGGAGAAAATGTCTCCGTGTAGTCGATTCCTTCCCTCTGAGTGAATCCTTTGGCAACGAGTCTTGCTTTATATCTCTCAATGTTGCCTTATGAGTCTTTCTTTATTTTGAAGATCCATCTACATCCAATGGCTTTTACACCATTAGGCAACTCAATAAGATCCCAGACTCGATTAGATGCCATAGATTCCATCTCATCCTTCATGGCATTGAACCACAAGTTTGATTCCTTAGAACTCATGGCTTGTGAAAATGTTTCAGGATCATTTTCAGCTCCAATGTTATAGTCAGATTCATGTAGATACAACATAATCACTAGGAATTGTTGATTTCTTTATTCTAGTTGATCTTCTTAATGTTGTGTCAATAACCTCTTGAGGAGTATCTTGCACAACTGATTGTTGATGAACAACACGATCTTCTAGATTACCATCAGCTTGTGAAATCTCAATGACTGGTTGTTGGGCACTTAATTGAGTTTGAGGAGTGCTATAAATAACAACCAATCCCTCACTTGAAGTGGAAGCTGGAATAACTGAATGATCTTTCTCAGAAGAAGCCAAATACTGAGATTGATCACTCCCACTGATCAAGTCATTCTCAAGAAATTTTGCATTTCTTGATTCCATAATCCTAGTGCTGGGAGATGGACAATAAAATCTATAACCCTTGGACTTCTCAACATATCCAATAAAGTATCCACTAATAGTCCTTGGGTCTAGTTTCTTTTCTTGTGGATTATAGACTCTTACTTCAGATGGGCATCCCCAAACACGTATATGTTGCAGACTTGGTTTCCAACCTTTAAATAACTCAAATGGCGTTTTGGAAACAGCCTTGGTTGGAACCCGATTCAATATATACACAGCAGTTTTAAGAGCTTCAGTCCACAAGGATTTAGGTAAGTTAGAGCTGACAATCATGCTCCTTACCATGTCCAATAATGTCCGGTTCTCCTTTCAGCTACACCGTTTTGGTCAGGAGACCCTGGCATGGTGTATTGTGCAACAATTCCATTTTCTTCAAAAAATCGAGCAAACGGACCAGGTGCTTGTCCATTCTCAGTGTATCTACCATAATATTCTCCACCTCTATCTGACCTCACGTTTTTAATTTGCTTGCCGCATTATTTCTCTACTTCTGCCTTAAATACCTTAAAGGCATCTAATGCTTCGTTCTTATTATGAAGTAGGTAGAGATACATATATCGTGAATAGTCATCAATAAATGAAATGAAGTATCTCTGACCATACGAATCCATATCTGGGCTATAGATATCCGTATGTATGATCTCCAGTATTTCCGAACTTCTCTTGGCATCTTTCTTGGACTTGTTGGTTTGCTTTCCCTTTATGCAGTCCACACAAGTGTCAAAATCAGTAAAATCAAGAGTATCAAGTACTCCATCTTTTACTAATATTTTAATTCTTCCAATGGAGATATGACCTAATCTTCGATGCCACAAAATAGAGGAATTCTCATTTATAACACATCTTTTCATACCAGTTTGGGCGTGCATCACATTATAGGTGATATTATTTTTCAAATTAATTTGGAAAAGATTGTCTGACAATGTACAATTTCCAATAAGCTTAGATTTATAAAATAAATCAACAGAGCTTTTATTAAAATTAAAGGAGTATCCTGCTGGTACAAGCCTTGACACTGAAATCAAATTTCTAGAGAAACTTGGAATATAAAATGTCTTTTCCAAATCCAAAACAAAACCAGAATGTCAAATAAGTCTGTACGTTCCAATTGCTTCCACATGTGAACCCATCTTGTTTCCTGAATAGATGCTTTGTTCACTTCCCAATGGTTTTCTTTGATTTAGAAAATCCTGCAAGGTATTTGAAACATGGATTGTAGAACCAGAATCAATCCATCATGTGTTATGACATATAACCAAATTGGATTCATGACATACGAATAAGGTTAGAGTACCTTTCTTGTCAAGCCAAGCTTTGAATTTGAGACAATCTTTCTTTATATGCCCTTTCTTCTTGCAAAAGAAGCACTTGGACTCCTTCTTGTCTTCTGTATGGATGGATACTTTACCCTTTCCTTTGCGTTTGGCTTTGGAAGCTTTAGTCTTTCTCTGAGTGACTAAATGTGCACTTTCTCCCATTTCTAAAATCAGCCTCCCTTCCTCTTGAACACACATGGTCAGAAGTTCATTAATTGACCATTTGTCCTTATGTGTGTTGTAAGATATTTTGAAGGGACTATACTGCTGTGGGAGTGAGCTTAAAATAAAGTGCACCAAGAAAGATTCTGACATCTCAACCTCTAGGAATTTCAACTGAGCCGCAATGTCCCTCATCTTCATGATGTGCTCACGCACACCTCCAACCGTAGTGAGCTTCATTGATGATAATTTTGTCATTAGGATGCTAGCCATTGCCTTATCTGAAGACTTAAATTGTTCATCAATAGCCTTCAGAAGTTTCTTGACATTTTTGCACTCAGGAATTGAACCACGTATACTAGCAGAAATTTTAGTACGTATGAACATCATATTGAGGCGATTGGACCGTTCCCATCGTTCATACGCAGCAATCTCAGCCTGAGTGCTAGTAGATGTAACTGAATGTAGTTCATCCTTCCTGATAGCATAGTCAATATCCTTGCACCCTAATTGAAGAAGAATTCTCTCCTTCCATAATTTATAATTATCACCACTTAAATCGAAAATGTCACATTTCATATCAGAAATATTAACATGCAAAATAGCTGCATAAAAATAAAATCATGTTCATGTAATTGAATTTGAGGTATATAACTTGGTGTCATGTTTTACCAATGTAAACATGCAATAACATGAATCAATAACATACAATAACTACCTGTGGGCTAAGTTATTATACTCAAATAGACTCATTAACTTAATGATGTAACTAACAAATTATATTTCTTTCTTAATTCCTGTGGGTAATTAAGAAAATAATTTGTTATCGCATCCTAATTAATTATATTAGTGCAACAAAAATTCCTGTGGGATAAGATTCATTACATTAATATAATTAGTCATAATTAATGTCATCAAACCTTATGTGATCTTTGCAACTCAATATATAGTTTTGATTAATCAAAGATGCTGTGGCTACTCCTCAATTAATCAAAATCATATTGATCACATGACATTGAATTCCATTATATGCATATAGATTAACCAATTTAGCATGATTATTAGGTAGTGATCTTAATCAACGTAACATTTCCAAATCAAGATATGAGTTAGTCAAATTGGCCAGGCCAGTGAAAGAGAAGTGGGGGTCCCCCCGTTGCTTTCTTTAGGTCAGTCAACGGAACCAATTAAGTAACCATAATCTCTTTACCTTTCTAGACACCAACTGACTAATCGTGAAAGGATTTGCACTGTGATTTTCACACTACCACCAAATTCATGCATAGAATAAATCTAGTATGCAGAACAGGAGACAACATTTCAATTATCTATTTAATCAATTTTAAAATTATCATCTTAAAAAAAAAATTTGTTAATTAAAACACGTCCGGCCGTAGCTCATTATTCCCTTGGGCCAGTCTATGCAAAACACCGTAGGAATAAAGACTCAGGAGGCGTATTTTAATACAAAAATTTAAACTTAAGAAACAAATGATAAAAACAAATCATGTTACATGATTTAATAAAACATTAAATAGATAATAAATGCATTTAAAATTCAACAAATCCAGATTTTAAATCCCGTGAGAGAACAGAAAGACCATAAGCAAGAAAAGCGAAAACCGAAACATGCCACGTTTTCTCTCTTTTTTAATATGTCACCGCATGTGGTTATGGAAGCCATTTTCTTTCTTTAGTTTTTTCTTTCTTTAATGCTAAGTTTCTTTTCTCTTCCTTTCTTTAATGCTATCTCTTTAATACCAAAAGAAATCCGGAAAACCTTTAATGCCAGAAAGAAATCTTTAATAGAAAAGAAAGAGGCCACGTTTTGTTTTCGCAAAAAATCAGAATCTGAGATAGGTTTAATGGTTTCTGCTCAATTCCGTGAACAAAAATCAGAACTGAGCAAAAATCGAAACCTGAGATCCGAAAAACTGAAAACGAAAAACATGCAGCATAAATTGCTTGAAAAGAGAAACTTTGATGGAAACACTCACAAAATAAGGCAGAGGTTTAAAAAGCTCTGATACCAAATGTAAGACTTAATTTAAATATATTGATCACGATATCAAATATGCGGAAATACGGTATCAATATATTTATTATGATCGATAAATACCTCCAGCCATTATTATTAATGTTCTTTCCGATGAGGGTAAGGAATTCGATCTTCCTTGAATCAGCTGCACGGGATCTTGATCTTCCTTCTCTCTAGGGATCTCGATCTTTCTCCTTCGATAGATCTTGATTGATCTTCCTCCTCCTCTCGATAGATCTTGATTGATCTTCCTCCTCTCGATGGATCTTGATTGAGTTCTTCCAATCAACGAGCTATCGCACTCTGATGGTGTATGCCCTCAGGATGTGCTCTTGATCAGGGACTCAATGCCTCTGCTTATTAGGTTTTTCTTTCGATAACCTTGTTGAAAGCCTTAGGAAGGGTTCCCTATTTATACTCAAATCCCTTCACCGCATGCTCCCATCAAGCAAGCGTTCAACATTTAAGGGGGGGGCTGTTATCACTTCTTAATTAGTGAAACGAATAAAATAAGGACCATTAAAAGCGACGGGTTATTACATCAATGAATTAACTTATGTGTGTGGGAAAGAAAAATTGCTGTATATCCTATTCTAGTGCTTTTCTCTTCTACGTTTCATTGTTTGGTGGCAGGGCCCCCATATTGCAGTGTCTGCATCTGAACTTAAACAGCACACACACATCAGTTACTGGTTCTCACTAGCTGAAAAGAGGATGAAAGAATCCTAAAGAACCCATTAGGGTTGTCTGCATGCACCTGAAAGGCAAAACAAAGAATGAGATGCCTTGTTGGGGGTTCCTTACCATTGCCATGCCTGACAAATAGATCAAGACATAACATGAAGCAGCTTGCCTTACATCCCACCTTTAGTTTAGTTGGTACTTTTAGTTTCCCATTTTTATCAGTGATAAATTTGACAACAAAGATGAGAAGATTGCAGCAGATCAGCTGATGAGATCATATAATGAAGAGCTACAGGTCATAGAGTTTGCCAAAAGAGCTGCCCTCACTGAAATTGAGTATGTCATTTTGGTGGATTTGCAATATGAGTGCTCTTCATTATGCAAAGCCCCTGATCCGGGCCCTGGGCCCGCAGCACCCATGAACCCGTTTCGTTATAAGAAAGCAAGACGGATAAGATCTACACCAACTTGGGCCACTACAGCCTAAAAGGGATCTAATTGGTGTGGATCTTGTCCGTTTTGCTTTCTTGTAATGAAATGGGTTCGTGGGTACTGCAGGCCTAGGGCCCGAATCATTGCAACCCCCCACCCTCATAAGAAGAAGAAGAGGAAGAAGATTGGACAGTGGACCATAAAGCCTATTGGTTCTTTTGCCACAGCAGTAACAAAATGTCATAAATGCAGGTTAGCTAGCAAGCCCGGTGTCCAGCATCTTCAAGCATGCACATGCATCTCAACTCTGGCTCCCTCATCTGCAGCCAACTCCTCTGCAGCATGAATCCTTTGAATATCTTCAAGAGCCCATCTGTGCAAACTTCTCTCAGCTTTCAATAAATTCACATGAACTCCCTGGGGCACATTCTCAACAGTTTCCCTGCACATGTTAACAATAATCAGTAACAGAATTTTAAATCAAGATTACTACCAATAATCTTAATTTAAACTTAGTATTGCTCAGCGGCTGTCACCATAGAATTGTTTCTTCATATGACTGGTACATCTCAGCAATACCCTCGAGGTCAAAAATCCATGAGAAACCTACTGGTGATGATGAACCAGGCTGACGAACTGGCTGCAGATTTGTCACCACCCACTGAGACAAGAAAAAAGGGAGCAGCTTAATTAGACTGAAAAGAGTAAGCAGCTGGACCTTTTTCTTCCTCCTTTTTCTTTTAGTCTTTTCTCGAAGATCAACTGAACTGAACTGCAATACTAGTAGTAGCCCTTAGTATGCACAATATCATGTTTGGTTATAAGAATTGCTATAAATTGTTAATATTCATATTGAATTTGCGCTTGCTACATCTGTTAAAAATCCTTCTTGAACTAGAGAGCTCACAACTTTGTGCTTTGAGGAAGTCTGGCACAAAACCAAAGCTTCAATTCAAGACCAAAGATACTGTGTAACAGACCACTGATGCAGTATTGTGTTGACATGGTAAAGTAATGGTAATACGGGGAAAATTATACATGAAAAGGAAAGAGAGGATCAAGTTAGGAAAACTGAAGCTATGGTTTAGACATTACCATACCATTTATATCATTGTGCCACATGAGAAAAATCATATTAAGTCTTGCTCTTGGGCTCAGTCATTTATGAGCTTTCTAATGACTCTTCCACTATCTATTGCAGCTATTGCTCAATCTAAATCAGTTATCAACTTAATGAGAAGTTTGATGGATCATAGGAATCCATAGATCCTAATATTTTCAGTATATTAGTCAAGTTGCTTGAATTCATTAATATCACTACCAGAACCAAGATCTATAAGCCCTTCCCCATCACTAATGACAACAAGTTGGATCACAATAGGAAGTTTTAAGTGTAAAATGTTTTAAATTATTGTTGGAGTGATAGCTAGTGTTAGTAGTACTGGTAGAAGATCTAGATTAGTTAGATCTCTTAGATAAGTTTGAAAGCTTATTTGAGCATGATTTGTGCTTGCTTAGACATTACTTGCTCTTTGATCTTTTCTCTTTGCCAGTATGATTAGGTGCCCTTGCTTGCTTTCCATAAATGGTGCCAATCTGTCTGATGTTTAGAATTGATCTTCATACATCAATGGATGAGATGACACTTTGCTTAAATAGTAGAACATTTCACCAGTCAATTTATGTGTACGCCTAGAAGACAAATAGAGGGATAGAGTGGAAGATATATGAAGAATATCTTCAGAGGAACTCTTTAACACTCAAGTTAGCCCAAGTAAAGAGGAAACCTAGAGTTCCTTAGATTGGCACTCCAGGCTTGAGAGCTTTGACTTGGATATGTTTACCTATGGAGTCCAAGATTTCTTTTATAGGCTTTTGGAAAAGCCCTCTTGGAGTTGGGCCATCCATTGGTGGATAGCTTTGATGACTAGACCCCTAGATAAGGTGGCGTTCTTTGGTGGAATTCTTTCTAAATAGAATAGCAGACTTCTACTTCAATTAGTTTGCACCTTTGGTCGAAGAAATCCTAAATCGATCATCAGCAACTTTGATGAAAGTTTTTTCTAACTAAGATTTTTTTTTTTGAAAATATATATAGCAATCTGATCGACCACATCATGCTATCTTCTAATTTTCCATATGTATCCATCAAATATACTGGCCCAATTATGCCAAATTATTTACTTGATTAAGTAAACATAATGGGAGGGTATTGATGTGATTCATGAGAGTTGACTAGACTCATGAGTTAGCCAATTCATGGAACAAATGGCATTACAAATATAATATTTTACAAATATAATATTTCACAAAACTAATTTCTCTTTAGACCCTTATGACATTTTGTCCCTTCTTTTTTTTTTAAGGAATTGCAATTCGCGCTAATAGCTAATGAAAAAATGGCCATAAAATTTTTAAATATCAATTATTTAAGGTTTTAGTAATTTAGATAATTCGTTAGACCAGTTGTTTAAATATATCATCCAATTATAATCATAATTTCAATATTATTAGATTGCTCGTAAATATAATAAATAATTCACCAAAGATAATAAGAGCTAACATACAATGGGTTGATCCCTTGGGTGGAAGAGGATGAGCAATTGTGGTTGATCTTTTTTAGTAGCTATCTCAAATAAAGCCTTATGATGTAATGATATTAGAAGCAATTAGTTGGATGTCACTAGGATATATTTTTGTCTCAGACCCTTCACATCTTCTTTACCTACAACTGACTAGAAATAAGGGATAGAGCATTTATTAGGAGACAGGCGTGTGTTGAAAGAGCCCTATTTGTCCGTCCCATAGCTCCCAAATATAGATATTTGAGAAGGGAAAAAAATTCTACATGAGCTAGGTCAATGCGTACTATAATTTGAACTTAATTTCATCAATTTCATGTGGCTCTACTTGGTGTTGCAAGGCTCATCCTAACCAAAACAAAAAGAATGAATGAGATGGATTTTATTTAAACCGATCTGAAAGATATAGCTAATTGAAGTTATTTGGTGCAAAAAAAACAGAGAATGGTTGCATGAACTAGTTTGAGGTTTAAATTAAAACTTGGATTGACTTAGTAAGAAATGATGGTAATCTAAGAAAAAAAAGCTTTTATGCACCGGATGCAATGCTGCACCACGGGTGCAGTACTGCACCGGTGCGAAAAAGATACTTCTGCTCTTGACATGGACGCATACTTTGCGTGCTAATCGCTGAGTGCGGTGCAGCGCGCATGCGGTACACCAATTATTGGACATGGTGTATGCGACTTGCACCGCATTCGATTTACAAAGACTTTTCCTAATCTATGATGTAAAAGCAATCCAAGCCAAAAACTTGACTCTTTTACCCTTGCTTAAGCCCCTTAGTAAGCTTAGTTGATTTTGGGTGTCCAATCAAAATCCTAAGGAATCATTTAGAAATGGAAAAGGTTTTATGCATCAGATGCGATGCAAGTTGCATGAATCATGCGCGCATATAGTCGAACATAATAGAAATAATTTTATTCTTTTATGCATTATATGGATAGTCTGCATTCGCATATACATACGATTAAGTGTATGATGCGCATATTTTTGCAGCATATGATGTAGAATAATTTTTTTTCTAGGAATGAAGGGAATAATGACTCAGCCCACTACAGAAGTTAGCAAGACCTCTTCTTACTTCACTTTCAATTGCATCAAAAGCAACATTTGATTTGAAAGCTTCAATTTCATTGCATTTCTTCCGGTGCCCCTCCGCCTCGAGCTTGAAGCCTAATTCAACGCGTGCCCAAAATGCGTCGACTGGGAGCGGATAGATGCCTTGTCCACTGAATGAATTATATTTACGAATATATCGATACTTTTTACAAGTGATAGCAATTTATATTCCCTCCAGCGGTCAAACGGACTGGATAACAGTATAACCATACGGAGGAGCCAGCACGGGACGGCGATCGAATGGTCGAATTTGAGACATTTAGGTAATGTTTGATAGTCCAAAAGCTATTCCTGGATAAATGTATGGGATAACATTTATCCAGAGGATAGCTGAAAAAATAAGTATTTTTTTTAAATTACAAGTTTACCATCAAGGGATAACATTAGTTGTTCCTGGGTTCCCTAGGGAATAAGTTCAAGGGATAACCCATGGTTAACCATGGTTAACCATGGGTTATCATCCCCTCTAGTTAAATTTTTTCAGATCTATCCCTTCTAGCTATAGCATTTGGGAATAAGGAGGGATATCTAGGGGATATCCTTCCTTATCCCTCATATCAAACACTACCTTAGTCCGGATGTCAGAATCGGTGATGATAAGGAATAAGGACTGACAAGGCGCAAAATTTATTTTTTTTTAAGTGTTCCATCATCCACGTCAGAATTAAAATATTTATTAAAAAAAAGTAAAAAAAATAATCTTACGGTATCCTAGTTTTAAACTTATGATACCGTAGTTATAAACTAAGACACCCGTTATGACATCCTAATTTTAATCTTACGACACCATAGTTTTAAACGACACCCATTTAGAAAAGGTAGGTATCTGTACATAAATTCCAAAAAAAAGCTGAATACGTATTAATACACGTCAAACAATTTTTTTTATTAAGAATTTGTGTACATATACCTACCTTTTCTGAACAGGTATCTTAAGTTTAAAACTAGGGTGTCATATGTTTAAAACTAGGATGTCATAAGCTTTTTTTGGTTTCTGAACGGGTGTCTTAACTTTATAACTACTGTGCCCTGAGCTTAAAACTAGGGTGTCATAAGTTTTTCTCTCGAAATATCGTAAAGATTTTTTAATGGATATCGTGCGTATATGGACAAATAAAAAGGAACAGTACAGCCCACATAGGACTTGCTACATCGAAGACGGTGTACAAAGTCTTTTCCGTCCAAGATTAGGCTTTTGGAAAAGCCTTTTTAGAGTTGGGCCACCCATTGATGGATAGCTTTGATGACTAGACCCCTATATAAGGTGGCGTTCTTGGTGAAATTCTTTCTAAATAGAATAGCAGACTTCTACTTAAATTAGTTTGCACCTTTGGTTGAAGAAATCCTAAATCTATCATCAGCAACTTTGATGAAAGTTTTTTCTAACTAAATTTTTTTTCTTTGAAAAGATATATATAGCAATCTGATCGACCACATTATGCTATCTTCTAATTTGCCACATGTATCCATCAAGTATACTGGCCCAATTATGCCAAATTATTTACTTGATTAAGTAAACATAATGGGAGGGTATTGATGTGATTCATGAGAGATGACTAAGACTCATGAGTTAGCAAATTCATGGAACAAATGGCATTACAAATACAATATTTTATAAAACTAAATTCTCTTTATGACCCTTATGACATCTTGTCCCTTCTTTTTTTTTAAGGAATTGCAATTCGTGCTAATAGCTAATGAAAAAATGGCCATAAAATTTTTAAATATCAATTATTTAAGGTTTTAGTAATTTAGATAATTCGTTAGACCAGTTGTTTAAATATATCATCCAATTATAATCATAATTTCAATATTATTAGATTGCTCATAAATATAATAAATAATTCACCAAAGATAATAAGAGCTGACATACAATGGGTTGATCCCTTGGGTAGCAGAGGATGAGCAATTGCGGTTGATCTTTTTTAGTAGCTATCTCAAATAAAGCCATAATGATGTAATGATATTAGAAGCAATTAGTTGGATGTCACTAGGATATATTTTTGGCTCAGAGCCTCGCATCTTCTTTACCTACAACTGACTAGAAATAAGGGATAGAGCATTTATTAGGAGACCGGCGTGTGTTGAAAGAGCCCTATTTGTCCGTCCCATGGCTCCCAAATATAGATATTTGAGAAGGGAAAAAAATTCTACATGAGCTAGGTCAATGCGTACTATAATTTGAACTTAATTTCATCAATTTCATGTGGCTCTACTTGGTGTTGCAAGGCTCATCCTAACCAAAACAAAAAGAATGAATGGGATAGATTTTATTCAAGCCGATCTGAAATATACAGCTAATCGAAGTTATTTGGCGCAAAAAAATGAGAATGGTTGCAATAATTAGTTTCAGGTTTAAATTAAAACTTGGACTCGAGTTCTATAAGAAATGATGGATATTCTAAAGAAAAAGGCTTTGTGTCATGTCCCAGACCCAAAAATTTAAGCTAGGGTGACAACCCGCCGCATGCCAGGCATGCAAGACATCTTGAACTTATCACATAAATCAATATAAAGCAAATTCTATATCCATGATTTATTACAAACCAGAATTATCAGTCTTGGGCTATCTGCCCTACACACAAACAAATCTGAACTAAATCAAAATAATAAAACTAAGTCTTCTTAATAGAAACTCCTTCTATCTCAATTATCCATCTTCATTCATGAGGCTCTGAAAAACATTATGAGAATTTTGTGAGCTCACACTCAATAAGTAAGCTTAATATAATTTCAAAATTTTATTTATCAGGCTATCATTAGGTTCATGTCATCAGATCAATTAGTTTGAAACTTAATTCAATAACAATTACATTATTTATACTGTTATTATTTTTCTTTATGTGTCCCACGGCCCTACAATACACATCATGTGTAGCCCTCTTAAATATTCCCTAAGAGGAAGGGTCCTGGTACCAGTATCTATCATCTGTCATGTGATAATCTATCATGTGATAATGTGATAATCTGTCATGTGAGAACCTGTCATGTGATAATCTGTCATGTGATAATATGTCATGTGAGAACCGCGGCGACACATAAAGTTTTACTGTCATTATCATAATTACATATAGTAACAATATGATTTTTGCAAAACATAATTACATTTAACTGTAATTTCATGATTTACAAATTAAATAATTTATAAAATTATAATACTTGACTTACTTACCATAGTACACGAATTTCACTTGATAACCCAGCTAATTGGACTCCTGGAAACCTACAGAATCATTTTTCATTATTAAATTTCTAAAATCTGAATTATAAAATAATTCTTAAACTCTACCCAAACCACTTCACGGGCCCAACTTTGGGCTTAAATATCTCTCAATGTATACACCCAAATAGGGAAATAAAATTATTCCTAGAAACTAGAATCAATCCTGATTCGGGCCATATATTTACTTTGTCATTCTCAGCCCGATACAGGGCCCAAAACGCTGCTCAAACTGGGCTCAGAGACGGCCCAACAAGGCCCAAAAATCGGACGGCCCAACGGCCCATTACTCTATTTAACCCCAGCTCCTCTGTTTCAAAAGAACAGAGGAACTGAGAATCGCGTCGGTGGCCAGGGCCGCCGCCGGCCAAATTGAAGGCGGTCCGGCCGCCGTTGGCCGGACCGTGGCCGGCCGCCGCCGCGGCCAGCCTCCCCCACGCTCTCTCTCTCATCAATTTGGCACTTTAATACTTTCTTTTCTCTCTCTTCGCCCGCATGTCTTCCACGGTGCCGGCGCCAATTCCGGCCAAATTGGAGTCGGTCCGGCCGCCGTTGGCCGGACCAACGCCGGCCATCGCCGAGATCGACCTTCCCTCCCTCTCTCTCTCTTCAATTTCTCTCTTATCCCTCTCTTTCTCTCTCAATGTCTTCCGTGGCTAAGGATTACGCCGGCGGCATGGCCGGCCACCACGGTCGGCCGGACCTCCACCGGACGCACGCCCGGCGCCGGTGGAGATCTCCGACCAAGACCCAGGCCCGACGAAGCGGCGAGCACACCGCCGGGCCCGAACCAAGGATCGGACCGGCAGTGAATCATCACAGATCGCTTCTTTCTCCTTCCTCCGCCCTCTTCTCTCTCTCACTATTCTCCGGCACCCCACCGAACGCCGCCCCCGGTGCCGGTGGGGTCGTCGGCCGGGGCTCAGGCCCGGCGAGGCGGCGGGCACGCCGCCGGGCCTAAACCAGTATCACGGAGGAAGGAAGGGAAGGGAGCTGGGTTCTGTAACCCGGCTCCTCCCCGTTCTTCATTTTTTTTTTAACTTTCTCTCTCAATCCTCTCTCTCTCATGCATGGACAGGGGACTTACCAGAGGCAGGTGCGCTAGGGAAGAAACGTCCGTACGAGGAGGTGATGAGAAGGGGGCGTCCACGTATGATGGGAAGGAGGGTTTCACATCATCTTTTATAGGCATTACAGAGTCCCCAAATCAAGGGACTCTGTAATTAGATATACTTGAAATTCAAATATCTAGAGTCTATCATCTGATCTCGTAATAACTCTCATGAGCAATTAAGATATACTTGGAATTCAAATATCTGGAGTCTATTATCTGACCTCGTGATAACTCTCACGAGCAATTAAGATATACTTGGAATTCAAATATCTAGAGTCTATCATCTGACCTCGTGATAACTCTCACGAGCAATTAAGATATACTTGAAATTCAAATATCTGACCTCGTGATAACTCTCACGAGCAGTTGAGAAATCTAGGGGATTACATTCTCCCCTCCTTATAAAAATTTCGGCCTCGAAATTGATAACTTTTATTAGAGAAAATTAAAGTTCCAAATTTTTGTCCCAAAGACTAACAATCAACTAAAGCTAACAGTTTTCAATCATTAACTATTTTAAGATACAAATAGTCGTGGATACTTTTCTTTCATTTCTTCCTTCAGTTCCCAAGTAGCCTCCCTTTCAGAATGATTATTTCATTGCACCTTGACATAGGGAATGGTACGCCGTCTTAGAACTTGATCTTTGCGGTCTACGATACGCAAAGGATGCTCCTCATATGATAAATCTTTCCTCAACTGTATTGGCTCATATGCTATGACATGGCTGGGGTCAGAGATATACTTCCTCAGCATAGATACATGAAAAATATTGTGTACCCCAGATAGAATCGGAGGCAGTGCCAGGCTGTAAGCAACCTCTCCGACTCTGCTCAAGATCTCAAAAGGTCCAATATAACGTGGACTCAGCTTTCCTGTAATCCCAAATCTCATCACATCTTTGGTTGGTGATACCCTTAAGAAGACATGATCCCCAACCTGGAATTCCAATTCCCTTCTTCTGACATCAGCATAGCTCTTTTGCCTGCTCTGAGCTGTACGAAGATGCTCCCTGATCAAATGCACCTTATCTACTGTTTGTTGAATCAGCTCAGGGTCTAGCAACTTCCTTTCCCCCACGTCATCCCAACATATAGGAGATCTGCACCTCCTACCATACAGAGCTTCAAATGGAGCCATCTGGATGCTGGCTTGGTAACTATTATTATATGCAAACTCCACCAAAGATAAGTGGTTATCCCAAGCTCCACCCAAGTCCATCACACAGGCTCGCAACATGTCCTCCAGAATATGTATGGTCCTCTCTGATTGTCCATCTGACTGGGGATGATAGGCTGTACTGAAGTTTAGTTTGGTTCCCATGGCCTTATGAAGGCTCTTCCAAAACTGGGACACAAACCTGGTATCTCTATCTGATACAATAGATACCGGAACACCATGGAGTCTCACGATCTGTTCAATATACAAATTGGCCAATCTTTCACTAGAGACCCCAACTCTGAAAGGTAGAAAATGAGCTGATTTTGTTAGTCTGTCCACAATGACCCAAACTGCATCGTTTCTCTTAGGAGTTTTGGGCAGACCAGTCACAAAGTCCATTATAATCTTTTCCCATTTCCACTGTGGAATCATTAGAGACTGAAGAGGTCCTGCAGGCCTTTGATGCTCGGCTTTCACTTGCTGACACACCAAGCACTTGGCCACATACTGAGCAATCTCCCTCTTCATGCCTTTCCACCAAAAATTTTCCTTTAAGTCTTTGTACATCTTAGTGCCACCTGGATGCACAGTATAGGGAGAGTAGTGAGCCTCTTTCAAAATTTCAGCCTTTAGCTCTTCACTGTTTGTCACACAAAGTCTTCCTTCAAATTTCAGGGATCCATCTTCCATTATATAAAATTCATTTTGAACTCCTGATTGTACCACTTCTTTAATCCTTTGTAGATCTGGATCTTTCATCTGAGATGACTTGATTCTGTCAACTAAGGTCGGCTGGAGTACAAGTGCTGCAATAAGTCCATCAGACTGATGTACTCTCAGACCAACCTCCCACTTTTCCAGATCTCTCAATACATGAGGCTGGGAGGTAATCATAGCAGCTAACTCAGAAGATTTTCTGCTCAAGGCATCAGCTACTACATTGGCCTTCCCAGGACGATACTGTAGATTCAGGTCATAATCCTTCAATAGTTCCAACCACCTCCTCTGCCTTAAATTTAGCTCTTCTGTGTGAAGATGTATTTTAGACTCTTATGATCTGTATAGACATCACATGACACTCCATATAGATAATGCCGCCAAATCTTTAGAGCAAAAACCACAGCAGCCAATTCCAAGTCATGAGTAGGATAATTCTGCTCATAAGGTTTCAGTTGTCTGGAGGCATAAGCTATCACTCTTTCATTCTGCATCAAAACACATCCCAATCCTTTTCGAGAGGCATCAGTGTATATAGTGAAACCTTCAGATCCCGTTGGAAGAACAAGAATGGGAGCTGACACCAGGCGCTGCTTTAACTCCTAGAAACTTTCCTCACACTTCACTGTCCAGTCAAACTTCACTCGCTTTTGGGTTAAGCGAGTTAGGGGTAGAGCAATGCGAGAATAATTCTCCATAAATTTTTGGTAATATCCGGCTAATCCCAAGAAGCTTCTGACTTCTGTCACATTGGTAGGTCGGCTCCAGTTAGTGATAGCCTCAATCTTTTTCGGGTCCACAGATACACCATCTTTAGAGATTATATGACCCAAGAAAGATACTTGATCCAACCAAAATCACACTTCTTCAGCTTGGCATAAAGCTTCTTCTCTTGCAGAATCTGTAGCACAATTCTCAGGTGGTCCTCATGCTCCTTATGGCTCTTGGAATATATCAGAATATCATCAATAAAACCACCACAAACTGATCCAGATATGGTTTAAAAATTCTATTCATCAAGTCCATGAATGCTGCTGGGGCATTAGTTAACCCAAACGGCATCACCAAGAATTCATAGTGGCCATATCTGGTTCTAAATGCTGTCTTTGGTACATCCCCTTCTTTAACTTTGAGCTGATGGTACCCGGACCTAAGATCAATCTTTGAGAATACCCGGGCTCCTTGAAGTTGATCAAACAAGTCGTCAATCCTTGGCAGAGGATACTTATTTTGCACTGTTACTTTATTGATTCCCCGGTAATCAATGCAGAGTCGAAGACTACCATCCTTCTTCTTAACAAATAGAACTGGAGCACCCCAAGGAGAAGTACTGGGTCTAATAAATCCTCGATCTAGGAGCTCTTGCAGTTGCTCCTTCAGTTCTTTTAACTCAGCCGGGGCCATACGGTAAGGGGCCTTTGATATAGGCCCAGTTCCAGGAACTAGATCAATAGAGAACTCGACTTCCCGATTAGGAGGTAAATTAATCAAATCCTCAGGAAAGACATCTGAGAATTCTCGAGCTATGGGAAATATCCTCCAACTTGGTCTCTTCTTGTTGAAGGTCCTTTACTACAGCAAGAAATCCTTGACCACCACTCATCAAATATTTTCCAGCCTGCATCGCTGATATGAACACTGAGGCTAGGTGTTTATGACCACCAATAAAACTGAATTCAGGCTGGCTTGGAATTTTGAAGTTGACAGTCTTCCTGAAGCAGTCTACTGAAGCATGATTGGAGGCCAACCAATCCATTCCAAGGATAACATCGAAGAACTTCAGTGGAAGGACAATGAGATCAGCATTCAACCTCCTATTTTCCAAGATAATTGGGCAAGATTTGCATACTGTGCCAACTTTCATAACATCTCCATTTGGAAGCGAATATGCAGCTCTTGCTCTAGAGGAATAGGTGTCAATGATGCATTCTTGTCAAGATAGATGTTAGATATGAAAGAATGCGTAGCACCCGGGTCAATTAAAGTTTGAGCGTAAGCAGTACCTACTTTAATCATTCCTGGACATAAGTGTAATTTGTTTTAACATTAAGGATTGCACCTACTGTTAATTAACTATCAATGCATTGCACTAGATAAGACTGTAATACTAGATATAACATTAAAGGGTATACCTGTCACCACAGAATTAGATGCGGCAGCGTCCTGCTGAGTGAGGTTGAAGACCCGTCCTGGGTCCTCGGTGGCTGCTGCTGCTGTTGCTGGCTCGTTCCTTGGCTTGAAGAAGGCGGATGATCCTTCCGAAAGGGACATGTAGCAATCTTGTGATCGGTTTTCCCACAGACAAAGTAGGCACCAGTCACCTTGCGGCAAGGCTTTTCAGGGTGGGAGTTACCACAATGAATGCAACGGTTTCCTTATTCTGTGGTTCAGCTGGAGCCTGATGTGCACCCTTCTTCTTGGCCTGAGCAGAGGGTTGACCAGAAGTAGGCCCTTTTCTCTTCTTCCACAGCTCCCAATCCTTTTGAACAGCATTCATATCCCTCTCAATCACCAAGGCCTTATTCACTACAGCACTGAAAGTGAGGAGCTCAAATGCATTGACCGCTTGCCTCAGTCTGGGTCGCAGTCCCTCAGTAAATCTGGTGACCTTGGCTATTTCATTGGTCACAATATTTGGAGCAAAACGGGCCAACCTGGTGAATTCGGCTTCATACTGGGCCACAGAAAGATCCTTTTGCTCCAACTTGATAAACTTGATTCCATCTGTCTCTGTACACTCCTGGGGAAGTATTTATCGAAGAATATATCTCTAAACTCTCCCCATAAAATAATCTGTCCATTCCGATGCTGCTCCTCGACTAACCACCAATCATAGCTTCTCCCTGAGAAGATAGGTGGCAAATCTGATCCGCTCCATATCTGACTACCATGGGCCATAAAAGCCTTCTCCATGTCTCGCACCCACCGCTCAGCATCAACAGGGTTGGTGGATCCAGAGAAAGGGGCAGGGGCAAATTTCTTGAAGTCTGCAAAGCTGCGCCCAATCCCTACCCAGGATTGAGATAGAGTAGGCTGGGTCTGTGGAGTAGTAGGGTCGGGCTGAGTCTGTGGAACAGGAGGGGCAGGCTGTGTCTGTGGAGCAGTGTGAGTAGGATGAGCAGTCAAAGCCTGCAATCTGGTGCTGCAAGTCCCGCATCGACTGCACCATACCCGAGAGAACCTGAAGCATCTCGGTCTGGGGTTGCTGCTGATCAGTCCCAACTGAATTGATAGGGGCAGCAGCTTCGGTGGCTTCCAGACCTCCTGGTTGGCCAGCATTACCAACCTGGGAACTCTCATCATTTTGTCGACTTCTAGTGCGACGTGCCATTCTTATTTCCTGCTAAATTAGTTGTAATTAATATCACTGTAAACATTAATTGTTAGGCTTTTAAAGCATAATTTCTGAGATTCCTTTAAATTTATAATTTGTCTCTATGTCACTCTAGTGTTTTGCCTAAAGTGTCATCATGTATATGTCCCTAATGTCATAACCAGGCTCTGATACCACTAAAGCTGTCATGCCCCAGACCCAAAAATTTGAGCTAGGGTGACAACCCCCGCATGCCAGGCATGCAAGGCGTCTTGAACTTATCACATAAATCAATATAAAGCAAATTCCATATCCATGATTTATTACAAACCAGAATTATCAGTCTTGGGCTATCTGCCCTACACACAAACAAATCTGAACTAAATCAAAATAATAAAACTAAGTCTTCTTAATAGAAACTCCTTCTATCTCAATTATCCATCTTCATTCCTGAGGCTCTGAAAAACATTATGAGAATTTTGTGAGCTCACACTCAATAAGTAAGCCTAATATAATTTCAAAATTTCATTTATCAGGCTATCATTAGGTTCATGTCATCAGATCAATTAGTTTGAAACTTAATTCAATAACAATTACATTGTTTATACTGTCATTATTTTTCTTTATGTGTCCCCGGCCCTACAATACACATCATGTGTAGCCCTCTTAAATATCCCCTAAGAGGAAGGGTCCTGGTACCAGTATTTGTCATCTGTCATGTGATAATCTGTCATGTGATAATGTGATAATCTGTCATGTGAGAATCATGTGATAATCTGTCATGTGATAATCTGTCATGTGAGAATCTGTCATGTGATAATCTGTCATGTGATAAATGTGAGAACCGCGGCGACACATAAAGTTTTACTGTCATTATCATATTACATATAGTAACATGATTTTGCAAAACATAATTATATTTAACTGTAATTTCACAGTTCACAAATTAAATAATTAATAAAATTATAATACTTGACTTACTTACCACAGTACACGAATTTCACTTGATAACCCAGCTAATTGGACTCCTGGGAACCTACAGAATCATTTTTCATTATTAAATTTCTAAAATCTGAATTATAAAATAATTCTTAAACTCTACCCAAACCACTTCACGGGCCCAACTTTGGGCTTGAATATCTCTCAATGTATACACCCAAATAGGAAAATAAAATTATTCCCAGAAACTAGAATCAATCCTGATTCGGGCCATATATTTATTTTGTCATTCTCGGCCCGATACAGGGCCCAAAACGCTGCTCAAACTGGGCTCAGAGACAGCTCAACAAGGCCCAAAAATCGGACGGCCCAACGGCCCATTACTCTATTAACCCAGCTCTCTGTTTCAAAAGAACAGAGGAACTGAGAATCGCGCCGACGGCCAGGGCCGCCGCCGGCCAAATTGAAGGCGGTCCGGCCGCCGTTGGCCGGACCGTGGCCGGCCGCCGCCGCGGCCAGCCTCCCCCCTCTCTCTCTCATCAATTTGGCACTTTAATACTTTCTTTTCTCTCTCTTCGCCCGCATGTCTTCCACGGTGCGGCGCCAATTCCGGCCAAATTGGCGTCGGTCCGACCGCCGTTGGCCGGACCAACGCCAGCCGTCGCCGAGATCGACCTTCCCTCCCTCTCTCTCTCCAATTTCTCTCTTATCCCTCTCTTCTCTCTCACTGTCTTCCGTGGCTAAGGATTACGCCGGTGGCACGGCCGGCCACCACGGCGGCGGACCTCCACCGGACGCACGCCCGGCCGGTGGAGATCTCCGACCAAGACCCAGGCCCGGCGAAGCGGCGAGCACACCGCCGGGCCCGAACCAAGGATCGGACCGGCGGTGAATCGTCACAGATCGCTTCTTTCTCCTTCCTCCCCTCTTCTCTCTCTCACTGTTCTTCGGCACCCCACCGGACGTCGCCCCCGGTGCCGGTGGGGTCGTCGGCCGGGGCTCAGGCCCGGCGAGGCGGCGGGCATGCCGCCGGGCCTGAACCAGTCACGGAGGAAGGAAGGGAAGGGAGCTGGGTTCTGTAACCCTGCTCCTCCCCGTTCTTCATTTTTTTTTTAACTTTCTCTCTCAATCCTCTCTCTCTCATGCATGGACAGGGACTTACCAGAGGCAGGCGCGCTGGGGAAGAAATGTCCACGAGGAGGTGATGAGAAGGGGGCGTCCACGTATGATGGGAAGGAGGGTTCCACATCATCTTTTATAGGCATTGCAGAGTCCCCAAATCAAGGGACTCTGTAATTAATATACTTGAATTCAAATATCTAGAGTCTATCATCTGATCTCGTGATAACTCTCACGAGCAATTAAGATATACTTGGAATTCAAATATCTGAGTCTATCATCTGACCTCGTGATAACTCTCACGAGCAATTAAGATATACTTGGAATTCAAATATCTGGAGTCTATCATCTGACTTGAATTCAAATATCTGACCTTGTGATAACTCTCACGAGCAATTGAGAAATCTAGGGATTACACTTTGTGCATCGGATGCGGTACTGCACCGTGTTAGATTTTTGGGGAGCGGTCCATGCGCACTCATGCAAAAAGCAAAAAAAGATGCTTCTGCCATTAACATACACGCACACACTCTATGATGTAGAAGCAATCCAAGCCAAAAACTGGCTCTTTCACCCTTGCTTAACCCCTTAGTAAGCTTAGTTGATTTTGGGTGTCCAATCAAAATCCCAAGGATCACAAGATGACCATCTAGGAATGGAAAAGGTCTTTGGGCATCGGATGCGGTGTAGATTGTATGCATCATGCGTGCGTACAGCCATACGTGATAGGAATAATTTTATTTTTTCATGCATCATATGCGTGATTCGCATCCGCCACATGTGCATGGCTAATCAGCATATGATGCGTGCATTTTTTGACCGCATATGATGTAGAATAATTTTTTCTTTTAAGGAATGAAGGGAATAATGACTCAGCCCACTTCAGAAGTTAGCAAGACTCTTCTTACTTCGCTTTCAATTGCATCAAAAGCAACATTTGACTTGAAAGCTTCAATTTCATTGCATTTCTTCCGGTGCCTCTCCGCCTCAAGCTTGAAGCCTAATTCAACGCGTGCCCAAAACGCGTCGAGTGGGAGCGGATAGAAGATAGATGATGCCTTGTCCACTGAATGAATTATATTTAAGAATATAATCGATACTTTTTTTTTACAAGGAATAGCAATTTATATTCCCTCCTGCGGTCAAACGGACTGGATAACAGTATAACACCATACGGAGGAGCCAGCACGGGACGGCGATCCAATGGTCGAATCCGAGACATTTAGTCCGGATATCAGAATCGGTGATGATAAGGAATAAGGACTGACAAGGCGCAAAATTTATTTATTTATTTATTTTTTTTAGCGTCCCGCCGTCGGCAAAAACGAACCGGTGTTTCCACCACCAGTCCAGCGGTTCGAATGGGAGCTTTTTTGCCGTGCAACTTCCCAGAAATCGACCCACCTCCATTATACTTGACTTGACCTCACCGTCCCTGCCAGGTGCCAGGTGCCAGGTGCTCTAAAGCGGGGGGGGGGGGGCTCTCACTCGCTTCCTTCGTAATCGCTGGGTTGTTTTCCCGTGGATATTTGTTTGCGAGCGTGACTGCTTGAATTTGAAGCGCAGCCTCGCATACGCGTCTCCAGGCGTGGGGAAAGCGTGTGGCTCCAGCGTTTACGTAAGCAAGGTGCCGGCTTTTATTTATTTTTATTTGTTTTTTTTTTTTTTTTTTCAGACGAATGACATCAATTTAGATTGAGTGGAATTTGATATATTAAAATATAATATTTAGATAAAAATAATAGAGCATGAGTCATCTGCTTTTAGTTTTAAAAATTGATCAATTCCAATCAGCTCCTGAATTACTTTTTCGATAGATATGCTGGATCTAAGCGCTATAAACTCCATAAAGAATAGGTCGAATGTCGTAAATCAAAACAATGATAGACAAATGATGGCTAAAATCTTGATGAAGCCAATGAATTATAGTCATAAAATTTCTCAATAATAAGTCTGCGAGTGCCTAAGTACCGAATGACATAAAAAATAGCCCACATAGCATGCAACTCAGCAAGTGGCATTGATGTAAGAACGCGGAATCCTTCAATCACCAACATTGCATCATCCAACCCATATCACAAAAATTGATTCAACACATGTACTACAATCACTCTCATCAAGATTAATTTTAACAACCCCTAAAGATGAGGGCTCATCAAATATCGCCATGCGTCCAGCCTAGCATGCAGTTCATAACCTCTCCACGCTAGTTATAACAGTTTATTCCGTCCTCATTCAAGGATTGTTTAAAATAACTATTAGCCAACAACTATCTCACAAAATCTAAAAAAAATAATTATTAAAAAATTATTTGATGCATCATAATCTATACAAGTAATGTAAAATTATCATATAATTATAGATAAATACTCCGAATGATAATATTTGATTCTTAATAATTTTAAATTAGTATAATCTGATTTTTATTTAAAAAATAGATATTTGATATTATCAAAGCCTTAGTAATTCTAAATTACGCTGCAGACTTATATAAATATTTAATAATACTTAATTTAATCATATATTTAATTTATACTAAATGATATTCAATATTTAATATTGTTTTATATTTTTAATAATATAATATAATACTTAATTATTAAATTATTGATATTTGTTATCTTCTTGCATATAAATTATTGCATAATATATTGCTACATATATATATATATATATATATATATATATATATATATATATATAATATATAATATATATATATATATATATTTATATATTTATAATATTTAAATGTATAATATTTCTAAAGTCAATTTACAAAGAATATTAATTTTTCTAAAAATATTTTATAATTCAGCAAAAAGAAAAGAGAGACATTTAAAATAAAAAATATAACAAAATTTAAATAAAATTATTATCAACCAAACACGATAGCCTTCATTTTTGAGAATATAATTATTAAATATAAAATACTAGGAATGTAAATTTTTTTTGATAATATTATATTATCATAAACTAAACACTATTTTAAGAGTATCTCAATAGATAATTCAAGCAGAGCCTAAGTCCGATATTGGCATTATGATAAAAGATTTAAGCAATCCGAAACTGGTATTGCAATGTGACTAAGATGCCTCCTTTTTTTTAGCAAAGAATGTAGATGGATTAGGATCGCTATGGAATGAAAAATAATTTGATATTTGAAACATATTTGTAGTATTTTTAATTGAGATTATTCATCTTATATACAATATTTTATTAATATAAAGAAATATAGGTCATCAAACTTGTTACCTCCCGCTTTTTACTATTACAAATCTAGTATATAACCTTTGCAATAATTGAAATTATGTACACATTAAGCAATAAATTTTAGTAACGGTTAAATAAAAACTTCTATGGCAATAACATTCATATGATGAATGGATAACACCATAAAAGATAAATCCAAAAAATTCCAACAATAATATTGATGTAATTAATATTGACCTGACATGGTACATAGGATAAGTTTGTTTTTTCCTTTTTAATATAATATAATAAGTAGAAGAAATTAATGGTTTTAATACATATTAAAGAATAAATTTAATAACGATTAAGTAAAAACTATCATTGTTAGTACCTACATCATTAATATCAACATCATAAGGTTAATAAAGAATTAAGTTAATTCTCCATACAAAAATATCATCATTGTTTTGATATTTATGTTTACATAGTGGTTAAAATTCTGCACAAAATTGAACTTTCATTCTACTACTTTATAACTTGCAGGACTAATCTAGTATGATTTTTTTCTAACTATTTTTGAAATGCAATATGGTAATACAATAAATTTAATAATAGGAGGACCTTAATGGTTCAACTTGTATATAGCAATAAAATTTAATGATTGTTAATATAATGTCCATCATTAATATTGGCATCATTGCAAAAACTCTTTATTATTAACATCGGTTCCATTAATATTAGTCAATATGAAGCATATCATTTTTTTCTTTTTTTTTTTATTATTCTTTAAAATATAATTATAATAATGAGTCTTTAGTAATCAAAGTTTTATTGCATATTATAGTAATAAATTTTAATAATAGTCAAACATACCAATACTAAGTAATAAATTTTAATATCGGTAATAACTCTTAATAAACCAAGCCCCCACACATGATAGATTGAAAAAATAAAAAAAAAAGTAAAGCCTGTAAATAAAAAAGCCTATTTTATACAAATTTGGAATAATACTGATATTGAGCAGAGCATATCAACATTACTTGGTCTCCTTAGGTGAACAATAAATGGTTACAAATAATATTCTTAAATATTGTTAAATAATAATAATAACAATAACTTTATAGACTCGTTAATCTAGATGGTTTAATTCTTACTATTTTTAAAATAGAACAAGATCGGTGCATCAGCTCTATTGGTTTGTATAAAGTACTATTAAATATGGTTATGAAATTATCTAACAATCTACCAATCAATGTAATCTAATATAACCCAATCCTTCCTTTACTTCTTTAATCCATTTATTTCTTTAAATACTAAAACAGGTCAACATAAAATTATAGCATAATTAAGCAATATTTTATAAAAATATTTTTAAAATTAAATAAACATTAATACAAAATTATTAATAAGAAATTAGAAATATATTTAATTTTATAGATAAAAAAAATAAAGTCACACTTAATTCTATATTTGTATTCTTTTATCAGAAGCTATTAATGCTAATCATGTAGCATCAACTTAAAAAAAAAGTCAGTTATAATTTTATTATTTATTGAATCACATTAGTATCAACTGTATTATATATCAAATAGTATAAAATATTAATTATATAATAATTTAATTATATATAATTATTGAGGTATTTTTATTTAAATATAATTTTTCAGATCATTCAAGCTATTCATGATACATTCCATCCTAAAATTTTCTGGCCACTTTGGGTTGGAGTCATTTTTAGGATTGAGGTTGGATTTATGAGTCCGTAACATTAATATTAATTATTAAGGAGAGTAGATAGATTCAGATAAATTTTTCTTGGCTTTGGCTTGTGGTTCGGACGGAACTTGATCGCCGTTTGGATCCAACCATGGAGGATTTGGCCGTTCTTTTGGTAAACGCCGCAGCGGTGGACCGTATCAGACCTGTCCCTCGTCCGCGGGCGACGTGGCGGTGATCGCGACGCCAGACTCGTGCACGGGTACGTCGTGCTCGCGTTACCTCCTTCCCTTCTCTTCGGCTCGGCGGGCTGCGCGAAACGAAGGCAAATCGCCCTCTGCCCGAATCCCATCAGCCATATCTCCGCCCGCGCGTTTTTAGGCAACCCGGGATCCGTTAAAGCGTTCCATTCTTTCTCAGTTTCGTTTGCTCCGCCCTTTTTGCTCATCTTTCTTTTTAATGTTTTTTTTTTTTTTTTTTTTTTTTGGAAGTTTGTGATTTTCCTTGACCAAACTTTTGATTTTTTTTTTTTTTTTTGCCCCTTTGGTTTCCCTTTTCGTCCTATCCCTTTCACTGGCCTTTTGTTTGATGTTTGATTTGGAAAAAATAGAAAAGGGAGAGTGGGGCGCACGGAAAATTCCGATTTGAAAACTCGCGAAAATACCATAAATGGTGGATTGAGGATCTCGACGGAGAATTCGCGTGACAATATTGGATTTTGCTCGGATTCCGGCGATCCTCGCCCGATCTCCTGTGTGGGTTTTGGCGCCGATCGGGTGACGGAGAGGAAGCGGATTTCGAGAGATTTAGAGGAGGAGAAGTCGTGCTGTTTGTGGTTCGAATTTTGGATTTAGAATTTTCATTTCGAATGTTTTTCAAATTTAGGAGAAGACTACGAAGAAGGAACTGTTGAGAGGCCTGGATCAGGTTGGTGGTGATAGATTATAGGGGACTTTTCTGGAGTTCATTAGGGTTTCTTTCTGTTGGATTTCAGATTCCCAATACTTGTGAGGAGGATTTTAGGAGGATTTTGGGGGTGTCGTCCAGTGCGAAATGAGGTTCCTTTGCATCAGTTAATGCATCGAAACTCCAATTTTTATGCTTGGAGTGGTACGGTGGGAAAGGGAAGATAGTTGTCGGAGCTTATGGGCTGCATCTGCTCCAAAGGAATCGATCAAGAAGAGCACGGCGAGCTCCGGAAGCGCACAGGCTCGAAGAAGTCCTTGAAGCGATTGGCTACTTCCTCAAAGAGAGAGGAAATCTCGGTAGCTGATGGCGGCAGGGCAAGGCTCATACCGAAGTCGCAGGAGAACGCGGTCAGCGCCCCGGCAGATGCCGATCCCAGTGTCGGAATCGATGGCGGCATGGCAAGACTTATCCCGAAGTCACAGGAGAATGAGGTCAGTGCCCCGCCACTCTTGCCGGATGATGGGGAGAAGAAGGCGGCAGTGCCCGTTGATAGGACTCGGAATGGGGGCGGGAGCCAGCGGCAAGCTTCTTTTAACGTCAAGGCAGATGGGGCGAAGCCCGATTTGAAAACCGCCGGTATTGGAAGTAACAACAAGAGTCCACTTTGATGATCTCTACGGTGCGGAATGGGTTTGAGGGGGAGCATGTGGCGGCCGGTTGGCCTTCTTGGCTAACAAACGTGGCAAAGGAGGCAGTGAGAGGATGGCTGCCTCGGAGAGCAGATTCTTTTGAGAAACTGGACAAAGTCAGTTATCTTCTTTGTACTATCCTGTCTCCCTTTTCCTGGATTTATGCTTTGCTAGTTAGATGTTTAAATTGTTCAGCTTTTCAATGTTTGGCTTGTTCTTCAGTGGCCTCATCACTGCTGATTGATGGAAGAGTTTGCAATTTTTATGAACAGCAGATTCTCTGTTACAACTAACTATGATTGCTATTTGCTTCCGTGGTTTGATATTCTCAGATTTAGCTAATAACTTTTCTTGTGTGCATTAAGTTTAGAATTTGCTGAGTAGAAGGTAAACCCTCTTTACATGTTCATGCACTATTCATTCTTGTGTAAGAGTCTTATTTATTTATTTTTTGTGTGCTTACAGTAATATGGGCTTTGCAAGTTACATCTATAATAGGCCTGAAACTCTCTCAAACCATTAAAACTATCTATAATTGGCATCTTTAATAAATTGAACATAATATGTCTTCATATTTGCACATATTTTGCATCAATTCAAGGTCTTTATTATTCTATTTTATTCTTTCGAAAGAATACAGCATTGTCATGGAGGAATAAGGCACGAGCTTAATCTAGTTATACGTATGATATGGGCTTGGAATTGTCTTTTTACATTTTTTAAAACACTTGTTTTACTAAAGCCATCTATAATTATCAAAAGTTTGGCAGAGGGAACTGATTTTCATCTTACAGTCTCTCACTTTCACTTGTTCTCTTCACAAAAGGAACCAGTGATTCATGTTTCCCTTCTCAACAATTCTTCTTCTTTTAGTGCTAAATTATAGGTGCACCATATTTGTTCAGATTCAGGTTTTGAATTGGCTTGGATGCCACTAATTAATGTAGGATCCAAAATCCTAACCTTAGGTTGCTTTTAAGAAACCCTTTTTTCCACCCAAAGTAAAATCTTTCACCCAATAAAATGCTGTAGGAGTCATTTCCTGTCATCACGTTCACCCATTTCTTAGTGGCAGGACATGAGGTTAAAGGCTCAAATTCAGTCTATGTACAGTATATCTGCTGTTGAATATATTAATTTCAGTTTTCAGGATTTGTTCTTTCCTCCAGCCTCGACCCATTTATTCAGTGGCTGATTGTTGACTTTAGGCTGATTCTAATTATGTTAGATCTCTTTGTCATCATAAACTGTGTATGGTCAAGTCTACATTGGATCGGTTATAATTTTGCAGCACCATAGCTGACTTGATCTTAGAACCAGGATCCACTTTTTAGGTCCAAGCTGAACCACCGGTTCAGGTTTTTGGTTCTTTCTGTATACAGATCAGGCCAGCTACCTTGAATAGAATCACATCATGCACCAGATTTTAGATATTGCATTAATGAATATAATATATTTTCTAAAAATAGTAAATCTATTACTTAATAATTTCTGGCTAATTTTATATACTTTATCAACCGTGATCATGTCTCGAGTTACAGTCTATCGGTAACAGTCATCTGGATGTCTTTATAGAAGTGTGTGTATGCATATGCATTCAAATCTTAGCATGGATTTAACTTGTTTTGTTGAGCTTAGTCAAATTGTAAGATATATAGCCATGATGAATGAAACTGCAATAAATGAAGCGCATAAATGTAGACATGAGATGAAGAAATCAGATGAGTTTGGCTTTGTCTGATTCCAGTCCTACTCAACCATGGTTTTTGTATGCCTAGCACTTGATATGCATTGAGCCCCTCTTTTTACAATGCATGTTTTTGATCTTTATTTTGTCACTTTATTTTCTATTTTGTGTGACTTGTAATCCTGCATGTAATTTACTTGTTCTCACCAAGTATCTCCTACATGTGCTTCACTTTTTCTAAGATCCTTCCTTATGAAGCTCATATGTCAGTGTGTACCAAGTTTTAAAGCTACTCTTATATTCCTTGTAAAAATTTCTTTTGCCTTTACGATCGTTGAGAAATGCACAGCAGTCTTGAGAAACTACTTGCATCTCCAACAATGTAGTTGGTGGTGAAATGAAATCTCTATCACTTGCTGTTGTCTCTTTGCTGTGATCATTAGATTCTATTGGTTAGCACAGGCAGTGTCACAACCACAAATGCCACCTGTGTCTTCACAATTATTTCCATGAACATCACTACCTCCTGTGATCCCATTGGCATCCTGGTGATCACAATGTACAAGCACCAATTAAGATTTCCTTCTAGTATGGCCAAAAAATTTTCATATCATGAACTTCGTTAATGGTATAGAAGAGAGCATAACATTTTGTCCACCAGAAAGTGCAATAGTCAAAATAGGTTATGTCAACCACTGATGATTATTTCGTGCTTGCATTTGCAAGCATGATTGACATAGTTGTTGTTACTATCTCACTGCTACATCATAAACATCTTGCGTCAGCTTTTGCCACCAGCACTTGAAATGCTCATATTTTGATTACAACAATTATTATTTCTGCATTTACCAACATTGCTGCCATTTAAATGGACACCATCTTCAAGGCTTTTTTGAACATTATTAAAGAAAGGTCTAAATACAGCAGAGGGAGGATGCCATTTCATCAAGGAGCTTAGATGGGCTGTGGTCTTGTTGATGGTGGAATTACAATTCTTGGAGCACTGTCTTAAGGAAGGGGCTGCATCTGCATATGCAAAACAAAGATTGCATACAGTTGCTTGGACACACCACGTGGCCCATATGTAGTTAATATAGAATGGTGATTGATAAAAGAGTGGTGGTTGGAAAAGGAAGATTCTATTTATTTATTTATTTATTATTTTACTTTCAAGTTTGAGTTTTAATTGTGGGAACCTTGTGAATTTTCAGCAGTAGCATGACAATTAGTAAGTCAAATGCCGAGTCTATGCATCCAATGCAGTACTTTATCATTATATTATTTCTTTCTAGTCCATCATGTTGGTTCTAAATATGACTTTGCTACCAAATGAACATGGAAAGCTTGATACACACACATATGGAGGCTAGAGATCTCTAAATTATATGATATTTTCAATAAGCAATTTAGAGATAGTAGATCATATCCAATGGCTTAGAAACATAGTCCTTGATTGTTTAGTTAGGACTGACTTGGATTGTTTTTTGGGTGCCCATATTATTAGCTTTGAAAAATTGGTGGCCCGATGCACAAGGCTCCTACTAATGTGAGGTTCGGGGAGAGTTAGATATACGTAGCCTTATCCCTTTGTTTGGAGAGGCTATTCTCGTGTTTAAACTTATGATACCCAATGATAGAGCAACCTTATGATTGCATGAAAGCTCACCTTCCTCATATATTAGCTCTACCATATACACATATAGGATACATATGTACATTGTTTTAAATCTCGTGAAACATCCTATGGGATGTTGGATGGGTTACAATCCTAAGTGTTAGGATAAGATCATCTTGTCATTGTCCTAACATTTCAATTGGCATATCCCATGACATCCCTCATTTGAAGTCTTAGGATGGGTGGGTCAATGGTGGATCCCATTATAGGAAAAAATCGGAACGATCTCATCCTCAGTATTCAAAACTTTTCATATACATGCACACGTACACACATATATACTTGCATACACACACATATACATGCATTGATACGCATCTATATACACACATACATGCATACATATTCATAGATATATACAACTCAACTCAACTCATCTAACCCTTTTCCCAACTACATAGATATATGATGCACGTAAAAAGTATCTATAAAGCATAGTGGATCATTAAAATTTTAAAATAACATGGTCCATACTTCACATATTTAGCATTAATGCCCCCAAACTCTATCCTTTAGCTAGCATTCAAATCAATAGATCATAACCCAATCTCCACAATGTTATCATCATAAACTTCAAAACTTATAGTTCATCATAAAAACTTTATCATTAATCAGAAAATAAAAGAATATAAAGACCTCTCCCTCATTTTGAGAGGCATCAAGAAGTATCTCAGGCAAGGTTTACAATCTCAATATTGAACCTTATACTACCACATGTTGGTACAATGTTAGTACACCTAGTATGGGGTCGGTTTGGCATGCTGACACTCTGTGCACCTTTCAAATTGATTTGTGGTTCAGTACTAGTATGATGCAGGATACACATGGTACTGGGTGGTATATACACTGGTATGAGGAACCTTGATCTCAAGAATATCTGGTGCATATGTGAATCTTTTTTTGAATCCTAAAAGTTAGGATACCTAAAATAAATGTCCGACATACAGGTTAAAAGCATTCAGCAAGTATTGATATCTGATTCATATCTCATACAAAACATATATAATTTGAAGTATCCATGCTTTGAAAACTGAAATTCATGGATCTGTAAACTAGTTCTCTTATCAATGTTCCTTATCTGTCTCCCATTTTCTCACCTCCTTCATGCAATTAACACCTGAATTTCTTTGCAGAGAATTAAAATCTTGTGACTTCTTGATTCCCATTTGGTTGTTAGGTTTACCTGAGCATGATCTCCTGGAAGGCTTTCTAACAACAAGTTTAAAATAGTTTCTGGTCATGATATTATTGGACACTGTTTTTTTCTTTCATGCAAAATTAACCTGATATTGCTCAGGATGTCTCGGTAATGGAATCTTTAATATATGTCATCCCTGTTGATTGATTCAGAGTGATACTAAGGTTACATGATATTTAAGTTGGAACCAGTTGATTTCTTGTTTATACTATGGTTACGATTGAAAGTATTTTCATCTGAGTATCAGTTTTGGTCCTTGATGATGTTTTCATGCTCTAATTTCCTTATTTTTGGTACATTTTTCCATGTTTTCAGATTGGACAAGGAACTTATAGTATTGTATATAAGGCCCGCGATCTTGAAACCGGCAAGATTGTTGCACTTAAGAAAGTGCGGTTTGTTAATATTGATCCTGAAAGTGTCCGCTTTATGGCAAGGGAAATTTATATCCTACGTAGACTTGATCACCCAAATGTTGTGAAGCTTGAAGGCTTAGTTTCATCACGGATGTCATGTAGCTTGTATCTAGTATTTGAATATATGGAGCATGATCTTGCTGGACTTGCAGCAACACCTGGTATCAAGTTCACCGAGTCTCAGGTGTTTGCTGTCATAGATAATATGTGAATCATCTTTTCTCTTACAAAGTTCTTTAAATATGATTGCTCTTCAGTTTATTTACTCTTATTCTGGATGAATTCCATTTCAGATCAAGTGTTATATGCAACAACTACTTTCTGGGCTGGATCATTGTCATAGTCATGGGGTTTTTGCATCGAGATATCAAGGGTGCAAATCTTCTGATTGACAACAATGGCATCCTTAAAATAGCAGATTTTGGCCTAGCTACGTTTTTCAATCCTGATCAGACACAGCCTTTGACAAGTCGTGTAGTGACACTTTGGTATCGGCCTCCTGAGCTTTTGCTTGGTGCTACAGAGTATGGTGTTTCAGTTGATCTGTGGAGTGCTGGTTGCATCCTTGCAGAGTTGTTTGCTGGGAAGCCTATCATGCCAGGGAAAACTGAGGTAACCTCCATCTTCTTAATTTGCTCTAAGTTATGGACACACTTGCTTGTGCACAGTAAAAATTGCTACAAGAGGATATGCTTTCATACATGAAAGTTCTGTAGCACCATTGTGAAACTGAAACTTGGGAGTTCATATCTGTAGTGATATTATTTTGGTTGTTTTGCTGCTTAGCCATGTGCGAGACAGGCCATTATGTGATTTCAAGGGATCTGATTTCATCCTATCTATTCATTAGGGATAAAATTGGCTAGGGATAAAATTGGCCTAGGGTTCACAGACTTGGCTATTAACTAGGATTTGATACTTGAAACTCACACTACTACTATATAATGTCGCAGGTCCAAGTTTATAAGTTAAACCTCATTTTAGTTAGATTTTCAAGGAAAACGAGGATCCAAATGTAGCTTGGAAGGGAGTGGGGATAACAAAAGACCGACAGGTTGGTGGTAAAAATTGTAATATCATGTGATGTCAACAAAATTCTAATTGTTCAAACTTCTTCGCTGCATTATTATCTTTTTGAGACATCTCTTATTAGAACATATAAGTTGGATTATACTTGTTTTGCATGGTGATGTACTTAATAGAACATTCATGCGAGAGTTATACAATCTCCCAACAATTCATTGTGAAAACTTCATATATACCAATCCAGGGCACATTTTTGTGTTGCTTTATTCTATTTTGTTTCCTCACATATGCATATGCATGCCACCTGCTTATGTTTTATAATTGTTAACATGTCTTTTGTTATTGAGTTTGTTTTTTGTGTGCATTTGTGCTCCCTCTGAGTTTGTTTTTCTGATATAAGAGGAAGGAGAATAAAACTTTGGTATTGGAGACAGAAGAATCAGGATAATGAGAGTAAATAAGCTAAATCATTAATCAGAAGGCATCTAAATTGTTTTTAAAAGATAATTCTGAATTTAACAATTAATTATTATAACAGGTGGTGGAAGATAAAATTTTGTTACAACATGCTTATTGTTGCATCTTAGATACATCTATGGTCTTATAGTTGTGAGTATTAGATAGATTATTGATTCAGTTGCTTAATAAGTTGTTGAAAGCTTGTTGGCTTAACAATGCTAGTTGTGATGTTTTCCTCATACCCGTATCTCTTAATATGAATTCCATTATATATCACATCTTAAGTGATTTTATGCTTCATTATATGTGTGCCACATTTGGGGATGTAATGGCAATAACTAAAAGGCAAGGCAAGAACACTAGAGATAGGGGTGGTAATTCTTGTTTCTGTATCGTATTTGTGCTATGTCGAAGTTAAGGTATAACACAGTATGGGTCAATATGAACATGACATGTTAATCAATCATGTCAAAAATCAAAACACGAATATGATATGATTATTAAACAGGTAAAACGGCATGATACACATAACCTGTTTAATAATAGATCGTATTGAATTGATATGACATAACTCGCTCAACGCGAATAGACATGACTTGCTTAATATGAATAGATACAATATGACCCACTTAACACAATTCACTTAATATATCATAAACTAAATAGGTTTTAAACGGGTCACTTTTGGGTTGGTGGGTCAACTCGTGATGCGACACGATTATCTCATGTTATAATTGTGTCGACGCATTTACGACATGAACTCACTTAAGGTCAGTTCGAACCCACTTATTTCATGTTAGGTTCGAGTCGTATTCATGTGTCGTGTTCAATTTTGCCACCCCTAAATAGAGACATTTTAAATTAGTTGCAATTAAAGTTAAGATGATATGTGCCTTGGTGAAAGATGTTTAAATTAAGGAAATGTGGAAATTTAACATAGTTTCCCATATTGATCTCATTTCAGGTCTAGGGAAATTGTGGAAGGTTGCTCCTTATTTGCATGACCTAGGACTTCACGTAATATAGCATGTCTTCCTACCTGCCATTTTGTGGCAAAACTTAATTCTATCTGTGATCTTCTTGTATAGGAATTTAGTGCCAGTCTGTAGGCGGTCTGGTCTTAGTGATTATTGTTATGAACATGTCATTGCTATTTTATTTGTGGATGATGCTGAGCAAAGATCAGATTATGTGTTAAACTAAGGTTGTTGAGGAAAGGTTCAGAAGATTCTAGAAGACCGCAACATTGTACAATGACTGCAATACTAGTGAAACTGGGAATAAAATGTAATTGCTATCACCGTCCTAACCCTAATACAGAAGAAAATGAAAGACGGAAAACAATCTATTAAGAAGTTAGATGAAGCTGGATGAATGATTTGAACAAGTTTTTATAGGGAGTAATTTAATGGTTTGTCTTTGTGAAAAAAAAATGGTAGTGATGTGCCCAAGCCTTAACCTGCAAGCTTTATCCTATCTTTATTGGGTTTTTGATTTAAGAATGAATTTATGGCATTCAACAATTTTTTGAGAACTCCTATGACTGGCCCACTAGCCAGCACCAACCCTCTGTGACTTAATGTGAAATTCCTTCTCTAAAATATTGAAAAATTGATCTATATTATATCATATAAGGTGTCAAATACTAATATTGGGCCTCATACTGGTTATTTGCCAGAATCGTACAGCACCGTGTACTACACATGGTGGACACTGCATCTCTTATTGATACTTCTGTACTGAAACACTGTGCACTGATGCTGGAATTCTGCTGTATTTGAAACCTTGGTATCATATCATACAACACTTCTTGTGTCACAAGATTGATAAAAGACATGCGTATCACTTACCAGCTTTTATCATTGCATATTGATCCATTTGTATCATTTCCTTCCCACTTCTTAGCATATTGTGATTATAAATTATGATATGCTTTGGTTTTGTATCCTTTTGGATTGAACTTATCAATGTATGATACCTAGACATCCCTATGTACATTTTGGTTCTTATGATAATTATAAATAAATAAACGTTTTGGCCTCTTACTGGTACATGCATCTGATATGTGATTCAAACCCTGAGTCAACTGGACAATGAAGGACCCTTCTCAGAATGATAAAACTGGTACATGAATGGTTGGGAGCGAAGCCTTGTTCAAAGATTTTGTTGTTTAATCTCATGCAATGAGGCTGCTGGCCCGAAGGTTTCCCTAAGATTTCGATAGAGCCTCTGTTTTTTTTTTTTTTTTTTGCGCATTTTGTAGGTTGACATTATCAAGTCAGGAGCCTAATTGGAATGCAATACCATTAGTTATTAAAAAGGATGTGTTATTCTTCATTTTCTTTTGCGAAGATTTTGCAGGTGTTTTCCTTCATTTGTTTTCTCTAAGGACTGGTTGTTTCCATTCCATGTGGTCCACTTAGCTTTAAGTTTATTTTATGTTTCATTCTGCTGAATGCTTAGGGTTTTTGGTAAATATCTGATCACTGTTGATCAAATCTTCGTAGGTAGAGCAACTGCATAAGATATTTAAACTTTGTGGCTCACCATCTGAGGAGTTCTGGAGGAAATTTAAGCTGCCACATGCGACCATTTTTAAACCCAACACCCTTACCGGCGCTGTGTTGGTGAGGCATTTAAGAATTTCCCTCCCTCAGCTGTAGCTCTTTTGGACCGCCTACTTGCTGTAGAACCGGCAGATCGGGGAACAGCTGCTTCTGCCCTTAAAAGTGAGGTAAGTTAATTCTTTGCTTTGACAATCCACATCTTCCAATCCTTTTTTGCAGTGTCTGTTAAACTTATTCTAGTTATTGATTTTTGGTTGATTGCATGTTAGTGTAATTTAGTGTAATTTGCAAGCCTCTATGTGAAGCCCACCCTCCACATACCCACCACCCACCCACCCACCCCCAGCTGCTGTCTATGTGGTAGCACCTTTGCATTTCATCTGGTAACCACCTGTTTCTCTCTCCCTACCATAAAATTACCTTTGTTCCTTTTCATTGGAGGGTCAAGGTGGTTAAGTAGCATTTTCATATGCATGATGTTGGCAATATGATGCCTGGAATATCCTGTCATACGCTGGAAATTTGCAAGCTAGGTATTGTTTAGTTATTTAATTTAGGTATACAATCTCAACTATTATCAACATGCATGCTATGGCATTCGATTTACAAGCGATGATTTTTTGCTTGCAACGCCGTGTTCTATCTTAATTCACAGCTTACTCTGTTTCTAGCCAGTGAATTTTTTGTGCATGATTGTGTCCTGCAGAAATGCTTTTCAAGGCATCAAGCAGCCCCTCAGTTGGGACTAATTATGTAACTTACTATGAAGAAATTGCTATATTACTAGTACCTCTTGACATCTGCAGTTTAGTGGTTGATACTGACTTTCGGTTACTGTGGCCCTTTGTAACATGCTTGAGTTTTTGTTTTTCAACACATCTAGCAGGCTTTTATCCATCAAAAATATGATTCTGTTTTGAATTTATTTAGTTATTTTTCTGATGTGGTATTTTGTGTCTGTCTCCATTTTGATAATTTTATAATCAATAGTCTCTTCTTATCCTTTTAGTTCTTCACCACCAAGCCTCTTGCTTGTGACCCTTCAAGCTTGCCCAAATATCCACCATGCAAAGAATATGATGCTAGGCGCCGGGATGAGGCTAGAAGGTATGTCTTTTTGAACAAACTAGAGCATGCTTTACAGAATTCTTTTGTTCCCCTGTAAAATGTGGCAAAGCAACAAACACTCATTCTATGAAGATGATGACTAAGATGTTATTCCCTCCACATCATTGCAAAGAGGCTGACATTTTCTGCTTGCGCAACATTTAATACCATTATTAACAGACAAAGAGCAGCTGCTATAAAAGGTCATGGATCTGAATCTGGAAGAACAGCGATGCCCATGCCAGGTGTCAATGTGGAATTGCAGGTATTATTATTGGTATTTTTATTTTGTTTGCAAAAACTTTAAAAGAGAAAAGGAGAAATATGATTCACAAAAATGCCACATGAGGGACCCTGGGGGAAACTTGTCATCTGGTGGTGATCAAATGCTTCTGGACCATTGTTGCTTTACATGACTATTTTTATGTGATGTTTAAACTGAAAGATATAAACCTAAACACCACAGACCATGATGGATGAGAAAACTTTGAGACATATGTTTGAATTTAACCTTTATAAGAACATGTAAGGTTTACACCATGAAATAATGTAATAGATGGGCTAACAAATTATCCTCTTGTCGTGCAACACCTTATTGCAATTGATGACCCTTAAAAGTCTTCACCTTATTGCAATTGATGACACTTAAAAGTCTTCACTTCTCAACTATTTTATCAATAAACAGTATTGGTCTGAAGTGTTCAGACTCTTCTAGAGAAACATTATGCCTATTTCCTATTTTTCTTTAATTCATTATGGCATATTATTGTAAGTGACATAAATAAAAAAGTTCCACTGACTTGTCAAGTAGAAATAAAAAACTTTCGCTGAATAGTCAACTTATTATTTTAATTTAATTTATTATGGCATGTTATGTGAGTGACAAAAATAAAAAGTTTCACTGATCAGTCAGCTTGGGAAAACAGATACTTGTGCCAAGTGTTATGTTACTCCAGAAACCCATATTTTTGACACAATTTAAATGGGCATTTTCACCATTTCAGTAGCATATGTAATCTCATGTAAGCTACCCAACTCTAACTACATGCTTGCAGTGCATACACATATCACAATGGGCAAAATCACATGTAACGTTTCATGCATCTTTGTGTTTTCTCACTGAACAAAAATATTTTGTAATGAAGGTAATATTTTTTAAGTACTGAATTTGAAAAATGCAAGATAGCTACCTATTGCTGCTTTAGCAGTTTCATAAGCAACGGCTTAAAATTTTCTCAATTTCTGCCTTATGGCTGGTGCAGAAGCGTCAGATACAGGCAAATCCCAGAACCAGCAGTGACAAGTACAACCCACAAGAGGATGGAGGGACAGGATTTCTAATTGATCTTCCCAGAGGAACAGCAGAGAATGGTTTTTCTCATCATGGTCACTCTGGGGCATTGAGATCCACATGGAATAAGAAAGGATATGAGGGAGAAGCCCAAATGTTTTCTGGCCATTTGCCTGCTACTTTGGTGCAATCTAATGGCCCAGATGCAAAAATGCAGAGAACTTACATTCCGCGGGGTGGGGCTGCTGATTTGTCCAACTTCTCAGGTCTGGTGGCAGCAAGAAGCAGTACCACAAAGTTGGACTATCATAGGGAAGGGGCGAAGCATCTAAACTGGCCTGAGCATCGACCAAGCTCCAAACATAATCAGTTAGATGTTGCTGATGGCTCTGAGAAGCAGGAGTGGACCCATCACTTGCTGGATAGGCCTTCCTCCTCTCATAATAAGGATGGCAGAGTAGTAGGCAAGGAATCTACGGTGGTAAGTTCTGATATTATGATGATTGAATGACGGTCTCTCTTTACTGAGATTTACTTAGAGTAATAGACAAAAAAGTACAGAAGCCCTGTAGTCTTTAAGCCAATATGGTGCGGTAATTCAGGTCTGGCAATGAATTTGGAGGTTTTTCGTTCCAAATTCATAATTTTTTCCCCTTTTCATGCAAATAAATTGAAATTTTAAAATTGAGGTAATTTAGACAGTTTTTAAAGCTAAAGAAAGTAAGGGAATGCATGATGAGATGCAGTTTGATTGACACAACCATACTAATATCATCTTACATTGTTGAGAATCACAATGTGCTTTCTTTAGAAACATGAAAGGCCATAATCATGACTTTTATTGAAACCTGCCTTTTGAATTTTTACTGGTGCTCTATTTAGGGGGTGCAAATCTTTTTTTTTTTTTTTTTTGAGAAATGTGGTGCCAATGCCAGCATCTAGGTTTGTAATGGGAACCTCTCATGCGATGAGGGTAGTCTACAACAGGGCCCACCTCCTGTTTGCAAGAATTATGGAACTTTAAAGTAGAATCTGCATCCTATAGTCGCAGAATATGGAGTCTGACCAGAGTTAACTTTATTTTCCAGACATGTCTTAAAAACAGCTGTCATGTTATTTTATTTTAGGTTGAGATTTATGGTTGGGATGCCAACACCAAGGTTCCAGCCCCTACCTTTCTTGTGTCGAGACGGGTGCCAACCAGCCGAGCAAAGACCAATTTTTTTTTTATATTAATCAGAAATGAATCTTGTCATTGCATTTGAAATTTTTATTCTGTGACTTGAACTTCTGTTTCTAATGAACTTCATATTTTCAATTCATTTTCAGAGTTATGGTACCAGGAACAGAATCCACTGCTCTGGACCACTGATGCCCCCTGGAGGAAACGTAGAAGAGATGCTCAAAGAACATGAGTTGCAAATCCAACAGGCTGTTCGCAAAGCACGCTTAGTCAAAGCCAAGCCAAAGAACTATGGCGACGGGGGTCTATCTGAAGCCTTGCTCTATGCCAGCAGGATTGGGAGGCCAGATCGTTAGCAAAGGATTAGAGGGCAATTATGGACCATCAAATTGTTAGAAGTTTTTTCTTTGCAGTAGGTAGTGGCTCTTGGTCCCCACTGCGCCACCACTGGCTTAGCTGCTCCACTGTGCTGGTTGAATGGGAAACCCAGACGCATTGACTGTATATCTGTAGGAGCTGAGTTTCGGTGTTTGGAAAAGCTGCCAGCAAATTCATATTTAAGCAACAAGTCGATGGCTTTGTAGGCTTTGTCGGTGATTATGTAATTATGTGGACAGGACTCTGAAAAAGCCGAAGATTGGGCCTGTTGGATTGCAAGACAGCATAGAGGGCAAAATCATATTTCTTAGAATTTTCAATGAATTCATTAGTTGAAGCTAGTTTTTACTCATTGCACATGCTGGCATTATGCTGTTGAGCTGCTGAAATGCTTTCTTAGCTCCTCTCAGTTAATTGATATGAACGCTTGTATGGACGAGCTTGAGCCTTTGCAGAACAGATACCACAGAAGAATACATCGACCTTGATGATTTTGGCGTGTGGCACTAAATTAGCATGGGACTGTTGGCATGGTTTATAAATGCTAGCTTTGATGCTTAAAATGCAAACGTTTGGAAAGCAAGTTGATACAGTACAAAGAGCACAGGCTTGTGACTTCAATTTTTTCTATTTTCAAAAATATTTTTTTTCTATTTTAAATTTTTTAAGAAATATGAATATGTTTATATGGTTTTATTTTGGGGTAAGGGCAGTTAATTATTTTAAAAAATATAAATATGTCGTAGCAGTGATGATAGAATCAATAGTGGCAGGGTGATGGTATAATTGGGGAGGTGTAATGATGGTACAAGCCAGTAGTAGCAATGAAATGTTGTTTATTGTGGTGGTGATGGTTAATAATTTTGGTAGAGGCGGTGGATGGTTTTTTCGCAGGGGCAATGAAGGATAATTACATGGGATTCATATTAAGCTAAAATGATGTGAATTAATACATCATTAGGCTATATATATATTTTTAAAGAAGAATAAAAGGTAACATATAATTCATAAGGATTTGATAAGCTTAAATTTTTTAAGTTTATTTTTAGTATATTAGAAAAAATAATTTAATCTAATGTGAATTAGTCCAAAAAAAAAAAAAGCTTCATATGTATTAATATAATTAAAATTTTTAATATAATTTATTTTTATAATATTTTTTATTAAGTTAGTTTTTCAATGCATCTTAAATCACTTAAAATAGAAGTCAAATAAAGAAATGAACTAATTATCGAAGTTGTATTAGTGCTTATAAAGCTTTTAAAAATTATAAAAATACCATTTCATGCCCCATGACTAAGAAGATGATTTTGAAATATATTTTATTTCAACATTCATGTGCATAATTTAGAAATCAATCAGATTTAAGAATATATTTTATAAATTATTTAATATTTTCTTTTTTCTCAAAAAGTTTGCACCGTATAGAAAAGAAAGTCAATTGGCTTCAAGAGATCTTATTTATAAATAGATCCCTCGTATTTTATTGAAACTAATTTAGTAATATAATTTTAGGTTTACTTTTTTTTTAGCTTAAAGTAATTCTTAATTTATTGTAATGTGAGACCATGAACTAGCAACAAATAATCAAAGAGAGGTTACAATCCTTGAGCATTCCTACAATAGTCAGAGGTGCTTAATCCAAAACACCTTAAGGAGTTGATGTGGTCTAAAGAAGTTGATGTGAGTTCACCAGTTATCTTCGCTAATTTTATTTGCATCAAATTTGGTATCAAAGTCAAATTCTATCTGTATCACATTTCGATACCAAAGCCTAAATCCTGCTTGCACCACCTTATTCTTGAGAATTACTATAATTTCTTAATTTTGTTTATAGTCTTATTCTTCTATGTGCCCTAGAAAATATACTTTTCACTAATTTAATAAAGCTAGGGGAAGCATCTCACTTCATTAAGAAAAAAAAAATAGAGAAGTTTGTACACTATTAAGAACTTAGTACTGTTTGGCTTCCTAATTGAAATTCCATGGCTTCCTAGCTGAAATTGCATTATATATAGCTCAAGTTATATTATAGCTCAAGTTATAGTAGGTCGGGTATACAAAATTTAGTTCTTATGTTTGAAGAAGCGTTTGATAAAAAGAGGAATCCTTCCTTATAAAGATTTCACCAGATATCTTAATAGTAGATGTCAGGTCAAAGCACTCTACCTACATAGAGATTAGGGTATTTTGAATAAAGATGTTGGCAGCCAACTAAGATGTAGAATTGGGAACTTCCGAAGAGGGAGAAAGTGATAATGCTTGCCTTGAGGAGGGCAGTGAAGGCAAACAAAAGGGATAGCGAGGCTGGACAATGGTTGAGGAGGTAGCTAGGGAGCGGTTATTTGGCCTCGTTTTGTGCTGAGAGCCCCCTCAATTTTTTTTTTTTTTTTAACTTTGTAGCCCTTCAATATTGCTGAGGAGCTCCTCTATTTTTATAAAAATCCTAAACTACCCCTCCCTAAGATTGCTATTTAGCCCCCCTTCCCCTATGTCAGACCCATGTTGCTCGCGCTTACCTCTCTCGCTCACGGCTCCCGGTGGCGGCTTCCCTGACAGGTAAGGTAAGTCTTCTCCTCCCTCCTTCCCTCCCTTCCTCTCCCTCCCTCCCTTCCTCCCTCCATCTGTCCCAAGATATATAATATTTTTTTTGCCAAGATCTCCCTCCCCGGCGTCTAAATGTGTTCGACGGCTCCGCCACATGTCCGACGACTTCTTTTTTTTTTTTTACTCCGTAGCCCCAAGATCCTCCCTCGCCAAGCGTCCCAGCTCTGTTTGGCCCTAGTTGGCCGAACAGAGGCCGATCTGGACCGAACAGAAGGAAATTCGTTCGGCCCAGATGGGCCGAACGGAACTAAATCCGTTCGGCCCAACAACGGATTTGATTCCATTCGGCCTACATGGGCCGAACGGATTTGATTCCGTTTGGCCCATCTGGGCTGAACGGAATCAAATAAATTTTCTATACAATTAAATTATTATAATATAATATAATTATAGTATATTATAATTATAATAATTATTATTATAGTATATTATATTATAATATACTACTATAATTATATAATTATAATTATAATCAAGTATATAAAGTATAATTAACATAATCATATATTTATTATTAATATATTTTCAATAAAATATATTATTTTGACATAATTATAATATAATTTTAATAAAGTATATAATAATATTATAATAATCAAGTATATATAAAGTATATATATATATATTTTTAATAAAAATATATTATTTTGATATATTTTATTTTACTAATGAATATTGCAATGTTTCAGATATGGATGCTGGCTCCTCACGAGTTAGACCCACAGCGTCTGCCAGGAGACGTAGAACCCAGGCGCCTAAGGTTATTGATGTTCCTGAGGTTCCTGAGGTTCCTGAGGTTCCTGAGGATCTTGTTGCACCATCGCCCCCAGATGAGATAGCAGGCGAGGACATCCCAGCTATGGATGTTGATGATGATGAGGCAGATGGTCCTTGTCTAGGTGGTCCTGAGGATGAGTCTATCCTTAGGAGTTTCAGGACACATATTGCAGCCTCCATCTGGAGGCAACAGGTATTTGTTCGTTGTTCTACCGTATTTTATTTAATGTATTATTTCGATGCTGTTATGTGTTATTCATGTTATCCATTTATATTTCACAGGAACGGACTCCACTGAAGTGCATGAGCCATGCTGCCAAAGTCGATGAGTGGCAGTGGTGGGCATCAGGGGAATCGAATAGGAGATTTAGGGATATAGTTCAGCAGTCGGGTCTTCTAGAGCTAGTGCATTGCTCTTATCGGTTCGCCGATAAGATTCTTGTCTCGGGCTTTGTAGAGAGATGGCCGACCTTCCATCCTGAACAGTGCAATCTCGTGGCCGCATGGTAAACCATGTGTACGCCGAATAGCACACCCACAAACTGAATCATCAATACCAACTGAATTGGCTCGGTTCGCTTGAGCGAGGATCTGATTTAATGCATTTATAGAAATGAAACCTCGCAGTTCTTTGAATTCAGCAGGCTTAAAGTCGTGTTGCACGACCGTCAAACTCTTCTCAAATGAGGCTTTAATGTCACTATGCTATAACTCAATTAAACGATGTATTTTTGTCCAAGATGATTTGAAATTCCCTTGGCTTGATCCAAGCTGTCTTTTCAGCCTTGCATGTGCACTTTCAGCCCTGGAAAAGTAACTAAAATTTAATAAAAGAAAGATAACAATTGCATAATTAAATTATTAATTTCTGAAATTTATCAATTCCTTATGATACCTATTAGTTGTCAAATTCCCATAGTGCCTACACATGTCCGTCCATGCAGCAACAAATCTTTCCTTGTACTTGCTCAGCCAAGTTCCTGACACATACCGTAAAGCATCTGAGTAGGTACTAAACTCTCTTTGGAGTTTTGTCCAGTGATCATTAAACTAATCTTCTGTGATGGACAACACAAGTAAATTCCAAGTCATTATAAACTTATCCCATTTCTCCTTTGTTTCAAATAACCTTTTGCACTGGGCCAAAACATTCCTACTAATATGCCATCTACATAGCAAATGTGTTGCCGTAGGAAATACCCTCTGAATTGCATTCAATAGAGCCAAGTCTCTATCTGTGACTATCACCTCAGGCAGAGAGTATCATCGCCCATGACACTGCGCAATATCTCTAATGCCCATGTATAGTTATCTTCTCGCTCAGAGTCCATATACACAAAAGCAATAGAAAATGTCAGGTCGGTTGATGTCACCCCGATAATCTCTAAAAGAGGAAGACGATATCTATTCGTCTTGTAAGTGCAATCCATTATCAATACACGAGGAAATGCACGTAACAAGTCTATACTACCAGGGTGTGCCCAAAACAAGTCACGCATAGCATCAGACTTGATACAAGTCCTATGCCACTCAATGTAATTACACTCAGATAATTTACCAAGAAGATGTTGCATCTGAGATCTCCCAGCAATCTCTACAGCCTTGCACTTCTGCCTTGCATTGTAGATTGTCTTAATTGTCGTAACATTGAGGGCATCCTTTCTTCAAAGTAGATAAAATGTCCTTAGGTCGAACCAAACTCTTGGACATCTCCACTAGCATTGTAGTCTCCTGCTTAGATAATCATCCCGCATATGAGTGCCCCTCGAGATGCTTTGCAGCTGGATGATTGTGTACACCGCAAATGACCGTTAACATCCAATCATCTGCAGTGTCCAATTTCTTCCCTCTTAAGGCAAAAGGACATCCACACTTCTTAGTGTCACTGGCCCTGGTCTTTGATCCCTTTTCCTTGATGTGTTTACTTTGCAAGTACCGCTCCTCTCGCAAGAAAAAACAACTCTTGGTTTCTTAACATTGCTGCCCGAATCGGATTTTTTGATAATAACAACAAATCAATTCCTCTTTCCGACTTCCCGACACCAATTACACATTTCTTCTCTACTTTGAATATCTATAAAATAAATAGTTTTATGTTGGTAGACAATTTTAAATATTGCTCAGTCAAATAATACGAAAATAAATGCAATTAAATTTTACCTCGTAAGTTGTAAATTTATTTGTGTAATCCATCACACAATCGGAGCCAATTACGCTGCATTCGGACGAAGCATCGTCCTGCACGATTAAATAATAATTTTAAACCCTAATCATAATTAATAAAAAAATAGAGAATAAACATTCTGTTCGACCACACAGGGCCGAACAGAAGCAATCTTTCTTCCGAACAGAAGAAAGATTGCTTCTGTTCGGCCCTTGTGGGCCGAACATAACTCTTCTGTTCGGCCCACCAGGGCCGAACAGAAGTAATATGTTCGGCCTACCAGGGCCGAGCATATTAAAGTTGTTCGGCCCTGTGTGGCCGAACAGAGCTAACCTGTTCGGCCATACAGGGCCGAACAACGCACGAACCGTGAAAAAAAAAAAAATTTTGACGACGGATCGCAGGCACTAACCTTTGCGACCGTAGCACCTTCATAAATTATTAATTGCTTGTCCATTGCTTGATTTCAACCTTATATCGTTTCAATCGACGATCCAACGAAGATTCGGAGCGAGGGAGGTGGGACAAAGGTAGCAGGAGCTTTTGAGGGCTGTTTGGGGGTCGGGGGCTGTTTGGGGGGCTCCTAAGAGGGGGGTGGGGGGGGGGGGGGGGGGGGGGGGCTATTTAGTAGATAGGGTTATTTTGATCAAAATATTTAGGGGTAAAACGGCCATTTTTTTGACTTTGGCGTGGGGGGCTCCTCAGTACTATTAGCGGTCCAAATAGAAGCTCCCAGGTAGCTAGCTAGCTATAAGCCCTCTTGAATGTGGTGGGGAAGACAAAGGAGGGAATTTTTTTTTTTCATTTTAATTAAGATGCTTACTTGTGTGGCTCCAACCCATTTGTGGCCATTTTGATTGTAGGTTAAATTATTGCAAAATAGTCTTGAGATACCCTCCAATGCAATTTAAGTGCAGGCATCGAATAAGTAGGCTTTGTCTCCACTCGCAAGACCCTTAAAACGTTCCCTTATGTATGCTGAAAAAAAAAAAAGGTGTTCTGAATGTTATTCATGAGACACTGCCTCATGTATGTTGTACTATTCTCCTCATCTCTCTCATATACACAGATGCACGCTTGCACGCACACATACAAAAAAGTTTCAATCTTTGAAAATCAAGAAGTTTAAACCTTATTTTCAGGAGCTGTTTTTCAAACCAATATCAATTAACACCAGGTTTAGTAAGGAAGCCAAATATTTTACGCAAATGGTATTAAAGTTAAAAGCGTCATTTGAATAACATTTTTAATATCTACCATGGCACTAAAAAATGCCACTTAACGTCCTTCTTCTTGTAAAGGAAGCGCATTAAATAAAGAAACGGTTAAGTGGTACTTCTTAAAAGCATCAATTTAAGTGGAGCTTTTAAGAAATGCTATTTCAAGTAGCTTTTTACATTCGCTGATGTGGTACCTCGTAGGATGAAATGAGTTTTTAACTTTAACATCATCTGCGTAAAATATTTGATTTTCATACTAAACCTATAAAACCGATGTCAATTGATACTGGTTTGAAAACAGCTCTTGTTTCTGGTGTAGCTCAATGTGCTCTACTTTCTTACATTTTTCTATGAGAAAATGGCTAAGTTGAAGTTACTTAAGCACTATGTACTTTATGCTGGAAAGAGATCTCCAGCTGAGAAAGTATACTTCAAACAAACTAGTCCTGAAATAAACTTTGATATCTCTCTCTGCCTGCTTGTCCCTCCCTTGGTCCTAAGGGCATCAAGATTTCAACTTGCAAGCCTTGCATAAATAGTTGGAGCAATAAATCTTATCCAAGAAATTGCAATAGTAGAGAAGTGTTGTAACATCATAACGTTATTGTCATGAATAATATAAGAAATGGATTTATTTTAAAGATATTCCGACTTTAGTACTTGGTATGATCTACCATCACACCTGTAAGCCAGAGCTCCATGACAAAAGCAACGATGACAACAATGCCTCCTACCTTCTGTACATAGAAATATCATCATCACTGGATGAAATCATGTCCTAAAAAAAGACAGCTAACCATATTACAGCTATATTTCCCTTATAGAAGTAACGAATGGGTGGGATTTTGGAAGAAATTCATGGCCAATAGGGGAGAAAAGAAATGTGACCTGGACTGGATTGGCTTCCAAGTGCTTGACTCATACTGGTCCCAGCTTAAGCAGAAAAGAACTGCTCAAAGCCAGTTTCAGTCATGGTCTGGTTCTTCTGTAATGCAATTCAAAGCGAAAATTTCACATGCATTCTGGACATGGTTAATCTAGTGGATATGGCTTTATGAAGGTGTTTCCAAGGATCATCCTTGTCTCATCCAAGTGAAGCAAGTGAGATGGGGGCTTTTTTGTTGCCAGAGCCATGTTGGAAATTTTAGTATATTCCAATATCCAAAGTTTCCTCCAAATCAATATCTAAAAGTTTTCCTCCAAAAGCTTTCCCTTCTTTAGTCATGAAACTACTCTTTTAGTCCCACATGAAAAGCATAACAAATCTTAGTCTTACTTATATGTGTTACACTCTTGCTTGGTTAAATTATTGTGAGAAAGCTTATGCTCGCGCGAGCCGGACCAAGCCCAATGCTCATGTGTGCAGGGGGGTGCAAATCCTGTCCATTGGCTCTCATAGATGCGCGCATGTAATCAAGATTTTTATCCTTGTTTATTTTATTTTTCTTTTTCTGAAGTCATTGTTTGACTAATTGACCAATCTTTTTATTTCTTTGACCGAACATCGTAAGATTTTTATCCTTTTTTATTTTATTTTTTTCCTAAAGTCATCGTTGACTGATTGACCGGCCCTTTTATTTCTTTGACCGAATGTCATTTGACTGATTGACTGATCTTTTTATTTCTTTGACCGAACATTGGACGTTGACCGACCCAACCTTTGGACTGATTCATCGTTACCGTTGGATTGATTCATTGCCTTCAACCGGTGCTTGCTTCGTTATAAATATTCGAAGCAATGCCGATAATTATTCATTCAAATTTTATGTTTTTTATCTTATCCAGAGATCCATTCCTTCATCCTTATTCAGTCCAGATATTCATTCATTTGCTTTCGCGCATTCTTATCCAAAGAGAAGGAAATCATCTTGGTTGTTCATCTTCTTCTGACATTGGTGTGCATGTCTGTTAGAAGACTCGCTGCTATTGTATCCTGGAGATAGTCGTGCTCTGATCTTCTGCATCAAGATATTATCTTCGAGAAGCATGAATTTACTCTTAAGGACAGTGCCGTGCACGCCACAATATCTTCTCAGATACATTAAATAGATAATCATCTCGAATACTATCTTTCCTCATCCTTATCCAACAAGCCATACATTATGGTTGTCTTCATCTTTCCCTTGAAAGCTTTGTAGCAGCATTGACCCTTGGAATTGGCACCTCTGACTTGATGTCCATGAAGTTCCATGCTAAAAATTTGACAAAAACTTTAGCAAAAATATACTTATAGCCTGCAATCTTTTCCTTATAATTTATTTTGATCCTAAAACTTTTAGCTATTACAGTTTAGCCTTTCATTTTTAAGAATATTGTATTCCCGACATCTAGTACATGAAATTAGTTATAATTAACATAATAACCAATATGTTAGTAGAAGAAACCCTCAACATATTTGTGTTAAGATGATATCTTAGTTATTTTATTAATTTTAATGGACTCCATGTACTAAAACATCACAAATGTTGCGTTTTTAAGACACAAGATACTAAGATACTAAACCGCAACAACTAAAAAGAAGCAAATGAATATCGAGTCAAAGTTTAAGGACCAAGAGTGTATTGTCATCTTGAAGTTTTAATCATGTAATTGAGTTTGGTCAATGATGGATTGCCTTGACTCGATTGCTTTGAGATCTATCCCTCGAACGGGCTCTTTGGTTTTGCTTGATCCTTTTTGATTAAAAATTTATGCCCACATTACGGTTTCAATAATCATTTTATATATAACTTCTTATTTTATACACAGGTATTACTTATATAGAACTGCTATAATTATGTATAGAGATGGACACAATTTTATGCTCACTATGTACAGAAATCAAGTATGAAATATTGTGTCATGGATCATTTCATTCTATCATGGTTAATTCTCTTGCATAAATATTGTGCGTCTTCAGTGGCATACATCTTATTTACTGGTAGGTTTTATACAAAGAAGCTGCTAGAGATATTATATATTTGATGACGCCAAGTCACCTTCTTCGAACGTCGGGGAAAACAGACGTTTTGCTCCTGGAAATCCTGCAAGAAAAGTCCCTGGGGACCGGTGGCACCGGTGAGGACCCTCCGACGATCAAGTTAGTGGCTTGGGTTCAGACAAAAAACCGCTTCAGCGAAGAGGAGCTGAGGCGGTTAGGGTTTTTGCTGGAAGGAAGAAAGCTCAGAAAAACCAGAGTTCAGATCCCACTTACAGCGTGAGTATGTGTCTTTTATACTTGTTCGAATACCATGACTCGCGGCTTTGGAAGATCTCTGTCGTACCGTTGCTGGTTGATATGACTGGGCTCCACTGCTAGAAATAGCGAGTCATACGCCGTAGCGAGGCATGGCGATGCACAGGGACATGCAACGCGCCAAACACCATTATGAGGCATGGCCCTCCGTAACGGGGCACAATCACGGAGGTACCGAATGGTACGCTGCGGCAAGGCATGGTCACGCACAGGGGCATGCAACGTGCCAAACCTTGTTATGAGGCATGGCCCTCCGTAACGGGGCACAATCACGGAAGTACTGAATGGTACGCCGCGGCAAGGCATGGTCATGCGCCGAAAATCATGTGCAAGTACCGTGCAACCTGAAGGTTGCCGTCTTCCTTGGCAGCTGAGTTGCATGTTGATCGCAGATGACCCCATGCCGAAGGGATATCGGAGATGGGGAATGATGACGCACCCCGGGACCGGTGGGGGCCCCGGGGTAAGGAAATGATGACCCCACCCCCCGACCCCGAGGGGGTGCTGGGGTGGGGGAATGGCGATGCACCCCGAGACCGGAGGGGGCCCCGGGGTTAAGGAATGATGACCCCACCCCCCGACCCCGAGGAGGTGCCGGGGGTGGGAGAATGATGATGCACCCCGAGACCGGAGGGGCCCCGGGGTTAAGGAATGACGACCCCACCCCTCGACCCGAGGGGGTGCCGGGGGTGGGGGAATGACAGTGGACCCCGAGGCCGGTGGGGGCCCCGGGGTTAAGAAATGATGGCCCCACCCCCCGGTCCCGAGGGGTCCCGGGGGTGGGGGAATGACAGTGGACCCCGAGGCCGGTGGGGACCCCGGGTTAAGAAATGATGGCCCCACCCCCCGACCCCGAGGGGGTCCCGGGGGTGGGGGAATGGTGATGCACCCCGAGACCGGAGGGGGCCCCGGGGTTAAGGAATGATGACCCCACCCCCCGACCCCGAGGGGTGCCGGGGTGGGGGAATGACGATGCACCCCTAGACCGGAGGGGGCCCCGGGGTTAAGGAATGACGACCCCCCCCCTGACCCCGAGGGGGTGCCGGGGGTGGGGGAATGACAGTGGACCCCAAGGCCGGTGGGGGCCCCCGGGTTAAGAAATGATGGCCCCACCCCCCGACCCCGAGGGGGTCCCGGGGGTGGGGGAATGACAGTGGACCCCGAGGCCGGTGGGGCCCCGGGGTTAAGAAATGATGGCCCCACCCCCCGACCCCGAGGGGGTTCCGAGGGTGGGGAATGACAGTGGACCCCGAGGCCGGTGGGGGCCCTGGGGTTAAGAAATGATGGCCCCACCCCCCGACCCGAGGGGGTCCCGGGGGTGGGGGAATGACAGTGGATCCCGAGGCCGGTGGGGCCCCGGGGTTAAGAAATGATGGCCCCACCCCCGACCCCGAGGGGGTCCCGGGGGTGGGGGAATGACAGTGGACCCCGTTATCTTCTAACGATTCTGGGATCAGTCATATCAGATGCCCCCTCGCCCCTGGGGTGAAGCGGGTCCCACCGCTGAGGCTCAAGGGGCGTTCTCCACGTGGCTGATCCCCAGCCTTGTCTTTTACGCGGACGGTACGGGGGATGCAAAGAGACGGCCTTCCGTACACCATGCCAGCCGCGATCGCCCTCGAGAGTGAGGATTGGCTCTTCGAAGTCCGCGCGAAAAGGCGCATAATGATTTCTTCTCATTACGGCGACGTCAGCGGGGTCCCACCATCGGCCGAAGGCGTGGTGCGCCACGCGCTGGGGTGCTTCTCGAGGCAAGCCGGCGTATGGCAAAGAGCCGCGTGGCCGACGAGGCCTGGCGGGATGTTTTGAAAATCCCATAAGGCCAAAAAAAGGGGGGGGAACTGACGCCGCACCACCCCCATCATCATCTTCTTCTTCGCTTGTTCTCCCAGTGCTCCTGCAACCTGCGAGCTCGTGCCCAGCTTTCTTTGCTCTCCCAGGTCAGCCTTTTTCATCTTAATTCTCTTTATTCATGAGTTCACCTTCCTGGACCTCGGAGGACGGTTCTGAGGACCGTCCTCCTCTGTGAGGCTTCAGACTCCTCCTTCTCCTTCTCCTCCAATCGAGTGGTCATCTGATTCAGAGGACCACGTACCTTTGGCCCGGCGACGGGCCGCCGGTGGAGCCCCATTGAGGGGCCGCCGGCCGGGGGTCAGGACCTCCACGATGGTAGAGGAATTCCCAGGGGGGGTGGCCTCCTCGATGATGCGGTCGGATCTGGAAAGGATCCGGGCCCGTTATCGGATCCCTTGGGAGATCGACTTATTTCTGCCGACCCCCGACGACCGGGTTATCTCCTCCCGACCCGGTCGTGTAGCCTTCTACGAGGTCTGCCTACATGTAGGCCTCCGTCCCCCTTTCCATCCTTTTTTCATCACTCTCCTTGACTTCTACTCTTTGACCCCTTCCCAGCTAGTCCCGAACTCTTGTCGGGTAATTAGCGCTTTTGTAATTCTCTGTCATCGCTTAGGTATTACCCTTAGGTCAGTTTATTTCGCAATTTCTACTCCCTTCGGGCTCAAAAGGGATGGTGGCTGTTTCAGCCCCGACCCAATAGGGTCCTGAAGCTCCTCCTGCCTTCGTCAATCAAGGGGTGGAAACCCCGTTTCTTTTTTGCCAACATTGACCAAGTCCGGCCCCGGTGGGGGGACCCCGATCTCCGGGGGAACACCGTGGCTGTCCAGCCTGGGGATCGGGAAGCAATGGGATTGTTGCTGACCGTCGAAATTTCCCGGTACACCCTACTGCTAGCGGAGGACAACTTCGAGTTGGCGGGCCTCGTCTCCCATCGGGGTAAGTCTTTTTCGCACTTAGCTAGAAATTCTGCTCTTCTTTCTTTCTTTTTTTTTTTTTTTTTTTTTTACTGTTCTGAAAACCTGACTTGCGTTATGCAGCGATGAAAGTTCCGAGGGCGAAGTTGATAAAGGCCGCTAAGAAAAGGGGCCGGGAAGGACCGTCCGGGGGGCAGCAAGCCCCGGCCCCAAAGCGCTTGGTGATCCGGGCCTCCCCTCCAGCACTGGTCTCCCCTCCCGGGGCTTCGCAACACGTTCCAGTCATCGCGGAGGTCGACCTTACGACCGACACTCCACCGGAGGCGGGAGCTGCAGCGGGAGCTACCGCCATAGAGTCAGTAGCGGAGGAGCCTGCGCCAACCGAAGGGCTCCCGGTCCCCGAGGGAGCGACCCCATCTGGCGCTAACAGGGACTGGGGTGAGGGACCATCCGGTCCCGCCAGTCCACCCCCTGAGGGGTCGGTTAGGGGCGACCCGCATACAGAGCCGAGGGGATCTGAGGCGGCAGAGGGAGGTGGGGGCGTACCCAGGTCGCCCCTAGACTCCCTGGGTGATGGCCACTGGGCCGAGCGGGTCCTGGGCCCGGTCCTGGATCCTAGGATCATCGAAGGTCTTGGTCATCAGAAGACGGGCGAGTTCTTCCGGGAATCGTACGCCGCTGTGTTCAGGGTAAGCAACCTTCTTGCTTTTTTCCCTTTATCGTTCATGTATACACATACTTTATTGACTTGGGGGCTTGTGCATGCAGATTGCGCACTCCCTAAAGGCTGCCAGGGAGGTGATCCGCGGGGGAAAGAAACTTCTCTGGGAGGCGCAGGACCGCGCGGAAGCAGCAGAAAGGGCGCTGGAGAAGGTCAAAGAGTCCTGCGCTAACGAGGTGAGAGCCACCGAGAGCAGGGCGGAGATCGAGGCCAACCGCGCACGCGCAGCGATCTCCCAGATGACAGAGTCCGAGGGCGCGGTCATGGCGAGGGATATTCATATCTCGGAGCTGACCTCGGCTCTTCGGGAGGCTAAGGAACGGGCGGGAGCGGCGTCGGAGGAGGCCAGAGTGGCGAGGGAAGAGGCCGAAGTGGCAAAAGAGGAGGCCGGCCGGTATAAGGAAGAGACAGGTCGCGCCAGAGAAGCTGAAAGGGCCGCGGCGGAGGCCCTCGCTGCGGAGAAAGCTCGAGCTGCCGGGCTCGTCGAGGAATACAGGTCGTCTGAGTGTTTCACATACGACCTGGCCGAAGCTTCAGCCGCCGCGTTCCTCGACGGGTTCCAGTACGCCAAGGAGAGGGTGGCCAAGGATCTAAATTTCCCCGCGCACTGGAGGTCGAGCTAGAACAATCGTCGGACCTGGCCCCTTCCAACGACGAGCCCGCACCGGCGGAGCCTTGAGTTTGCGCTCGTTATCTTGCTGTCTTTTCTTGTTTCTGTAAGCTCGACTATGTCGGAGTTTTGTAATCCTTCTTCGTTAATGAAAATACCCTTCTCAACGATTTTTGAACTGTTGTTGACTTTGTTGATTGATATGTGGCCCCACGACTCTATTCGTCCCGACAATTCTGGGGGACACTTTCCTACCTACGCCACTCCGCCTTAGTTACATGAACCCGCAAGTTAGAGCTAGGTAGGGTTGAATCTTGGGAGCGGGGGCACCGCTGGTCGGGGATTAGGCCGGTAGGCTCCCTCGGAGCTATAGGCGTAACGCCCGGTCAAGTATTGGACCTGGTGTTGGTCTAGCGCGCAGCTTGATGCCCGCGGGACTTAGTTTTGGTTTGATCGGCAGGGTGTCGGGTCTTGGCTGTGAAGAATCGTTGGTGCACCGCTCCGCCGGCGGTTAGCCGGACTTTATGCCTGATTAGCGCAGGGCTTTGAGTGCCGACGGGGCGCCGGGCTTTTTTGTTGAGAGCCGGTGGCACACTGCTCTGCCAGTGGTACACTGGGCTTTGTGCCTGGCTAGTGCAGGGCTTTGAGTGCCGACGGGGTGCCGGACTTTTGTTGTTGAGAGCCAGTGGCACACTGCTCTGCCGGTGGTACACTGGGCTTTGTGCCTGGCTAGTGCAGGGCTTTGAGTGCCGACGGGGTGCCGGGCTTTTGTTGTTGAGAGCCAGTGGCACACTGCTCTGCTGGGCTTTTGTTGTTGAGAGCCAGTGGCACACTGCTCTGCCAGTGGTACACTGGGCTTTGTGCCTGGCTAGTGCAGGGCTTTGAGTGCCGACGGGGCGCCGGGCTTTTGTTGTTGAGAGCCAGTGGCACACTGCTCTGCCAGTGGTACACTGGGCTTTGTGCCTGGCTAGTGCAGGGCTTTGAGTGCCGACGGGGCGCCGGGCTTTTGTTGTTGAGAGCCAGTGGCACACTGCTCTGCCAGTGGTACACTGGGCTTTGTGCCTGGCTAGTGCAGGGCTTTGAGTGCCGACGGGGCGCCGGGCTTTTGTTATTGAGAGCCAGTGGCACACTGCTCTGCCAGTGGTACACTGGGCTTTGTGCCTGGCTAGTGCAGGGCTTTGAGTGCCGACGGGGGCACTGGGCTTTGTTGTTGAGAGCCAGTGGCACACTGCTCTGCCAGTGGTACACTGGGCTTTGTGCCTGGCTAGTGCAGGGCTTTGAGTGCCGACGGGGCGCCGGGCTTTTGTTGTTGAGAGCCAGTGGCACACTGCTCTGCCAGTGGTATACTGGGCTTTGTGCCTGGTTAGTGCAGGGCTTTGAATGCCGACGGGGCGCCGGGCTTTTGTTGTTGAGAGCCAGTGGCACACTGCTCTGCCAGTGGTACACTGGGCTTTGTGCCTGGCTAGTGCAGGGCTTTGAGTGCCGACGGGGCGCCGGGCTTTTGCAGGGATTCAGATAGCTAAAATTGAATCTCGTTAGTATTAAATAGGGGGTGGAAACCCCAACAAATACAGGGATGATGCTCAATCATGAAAGAAGGAATACATTACTGATAATACCGGCGGAGGTTATCCGCATTCCACGTCCTAGGGAGTGGTGTCCCGTCGAGTTCTTCAACTTTATAAGCCCCGTGGTGGGGCGTCTCGGTGATCCGGTAAGGCCCCTCCCAGTTAGGAACCAGCTTGCCTCCCTCAGTTGGCTTTGAGACCTCCGCCCGTCTAAGGACTAGATCTCCTGGTAGGAACATCCGGGGGCGCACGCGTGCGTTGTAGTATTTTGCGGCCCGTTGCCGGTAGGCTGCCATTCGAAGCCGCGCCCTGTCCCGCACTTCCTCCACCAAGTCGAGGTTGGCTCGCAGTTGGTCAGGGTTACCTTCTTCACTGTAAGCCTCCATCCGGGGGCTGGGTGCTCCAATCTCCACAGGGATAACAGCCTCAGAGCCAAAGACTAAGCTGAACGGCGTTTCTCCAGTGGGGGCTCGAGGCATTGTATGATAGGCCCATAGCACGTTGGGGAGCTCTTCTACCCATCGTCCCTTGCAGCCATCCAGTCGAGTCTTTAGTCCCTGGAGGATGATCCGGTTAGTCACTTCAGCTGCCCCGTTGGTTTGAGGATGCTCGACGGAGGTGAACCTCTGACAGATGCCCAGCTCGGAGCAGAACTCCCAGAAAGGTGCGCTGTCAAACTGACGGCCATTATCGGTGACCAGTGTGCGCGGCAGCCCAAACCGACATATGATTGACTTCCAGAAGAAAGATCTCACTTTACTCTCGGTAATCTTGACCAGAGCCTCAGCTTCAACCACTTGGTGAAGTGATCCACCGCCACCAGGAGAAACTTCCGCTGCCCGGAGGCCGGGGGAAATGGACCTAAGATATCCANAAGGGCTTCTACATGCTCATCAATAAAATTTATTATTTGATATAAAATTTTGATTACAATAATCTCATACTCATTATAATTCATTATATTATAATATTATATTACAAGAACAATTTGAAGTAGAAAAAAAAATTGCACACATGTGGTCTGCAATCTGAAAGTTGGGATGGTTTATATGCTAGTTTTTATGTAAAACCAAACTTAAACGCAGTTTCATATCAATTGAACCTTCACCTAAAAGCCTATAAAATCGCAGCTGAGTTCAACCCTTTAATGCATTCTGGAGTAGAGATCAGGGAGGAGGTCCCTCTCGTTTCCCTGCTCACCTGAGACATGACGTCGATGTGTATTATTATAAGGTGAGCATTTTGACCTCTACTTTCTGACAGATAGGAACAGTCCACATCGTTGAACAGGCTGAAATCCGTTTCTTATTAAGATTGCTGTCAAAGTACCGTTTGAAAGAGACCTGAATATATTATCCGGCCACTAATTGAAAATTCTTTTCCTCGTATACTAATAAAACCTGAACCAGGAACCAAATAAAATGTTTTCAGATTAAATAATCTGAAATCACCATCACCATGTACAAGTTCAATGAGAATTGAAATCCTAATAAATAAAATGCATGTAGGATAATAAAAAAAAAAACAATCAATCCATGAGTTATATGAAAGCAAGTTCCACTTTGTGTTACTCTGTCTTCAATCATCATCTGAGAGTTGATAAGATACAGCAAGCACTGCCAACCTCTTTCAAGAAACAAAGATTTAATCTGTTACACGTATTGAAGAGACAAAATACCCACCAGCATTATGATGAGTTCGTGTTCACAGATTAGTATCTGAACAAATACATTGGAAGACCTCTTGTACAAAACCAAAAATAAATGAGGATGCCAAATAAGAAATTGTGAATTCCAGGTCTGACACCTTCTCATCCCCTGTTAAGCAACTTGGAGACTGCCTGCCTGTCATCCAATCTGCTAAACCATCCACCAGAAAAAAAAAACAAAAAAAAATGATCCAAGACTCCTCGCCTCTAATCTAAATACAGAGGAGGCAAGGATGCCCAAGGGGTGGTATCAGACTGATTCCACCATGATCAGTCAGAGGTGGATGGAGTGTGTCCTGAAGGCAATGAAATAGAGTAGTGAACAAAGTAGGTCAGAAACCCATCACTGTTGAAGTGAGGTTGAGCAAGGGTCCAAGAGAATTTGGAGCAAACTTCCTTGCAAAGAGGAAACAGACAGAAGTTGGCCTTGAGTTGTACATACAGAAGGTCCCATTGTTTCTTATTGCCTGAATGAACTCCACTGTAATGCTTGGAGCGCCATATGTGGCTGGGTGAGGCCCTCCCCTCGACCAGTCAACCCAAGTCACGCTCCGGTTTGCATTCAGAGATCCATGGAACATGTTCAGGTAAGTTGGGATGTAGTGTTCATCAGGATAGCAAGAGGGCTTGCAGTGTTTTCTAAAGATGGCATAGTACTTGTAGTCTGCAACTATAGTCACAACCAATTCACGTTTGAGTTCAAACCACTCGGACCCTTTTCTCCATTGATGGAGTCTGATATGAGGGGCCATGTGGCGGCTGTAACGGCCGCGGCCCTGCGGGGAATCCTCATCATAGGATTGGACAAAGCTGTGCTCAGAGTTTATGAGGTACTCATAAACAGTGGGGAAATTGTATACTGGAATGCAACTCTCAGAGAGCAAAACAAACCGCTCATTGGAGAAATCCAGGAGAGCATTGGCCAAGAGACGCTTCTCAGCATCTACCAGTGTAACTGAACCCCATGAAACCTCCTGCATGGGGAAAAAACAAAAGCACAAGACTAGTTAGAAAGGAACTCAAGCAACAGGCTTTCATATTTAATGATCGATATCAATCATAAAGACCTCAACAATTACATACACAACAGTTTGCATCATTATTGGTACTTTGTTTTTGCCATCTAACCAAGTTGTCATTATTTTAATACAGTTATGACAGTTTTACAATTTGTTCTTCTTGATTTATTTTATGCTTGCATTTCACAATCTCTTTCCAATAATTATAGAGAGGATGCATCTGGAGAACTGTTGTTAGAACATGTTCATGTGGATCATAAATTTTAAAATGCATTATTTGTACTCCAAGATATATCTATATTGTTTTAAATGTTAACAATAACCTTCTTGAAAACATCATTCATCACAGCAATTCTATTAGCTCTGCATCATAATGTCCATGTTGGATATAAACAATTCAACATAAGAAATAATATAAATTCGCTTTAAGCTTCAAAAGGCAGAACAAAGAACATGATTATTGTACTATGAGGCGCTATTTGATCCTCAAGAAATGGAAAAATAGATGCATTCCCAAAGCACTTGCAAGTACTGAAATTTAGCGAGAAGACTGCGATTCAATTCTCCTATCGCACCATTAAATCATAAAGCATGGCATTTTGTTGTCTAAATGATGAATCAATACGAACCATCGACAATTCAGAGACATCATCTTACCTCGCTGGGGATTTGGCGGCCATAGAAGGCAGAATTCTCGGAGACATTAAGCTTGTAGTCGGGAAGTGTATGGACGTAAACCGAGTACAAGCCCTCATGGCCTTTGAAGAACTTGTCCCACAGGGGCACGAACGGCAGAGGCCCTCGCGTCATGAACATGAAGGCCACCTTGGGCACCCTCTCGAAAGGGTAATCCTCCATCTTGGGCACCATCGTCGCCCTCCAGAAGAGCTCATCGTCGGTCATGCTATGCATCAAATGCGTCGGCCTCACGAAGCTCGCGATGCTCAGGCAATCCTTGTCGCAGTTGGACGTGTACATGGTCCTCGGAAAGAATAGATCCGCCTGCGAGTTGAAGTACCTGTTGAAATGGGCGCTCACCGAGAGGCCCAGCACGGTCCCCGCCATGAAAACAACCAGAATCGAGACGAACTTCATCAGCCCAATCGGCCAGCCATTCCTCGGCGGCACAGCCAAGCATTCCCCCTCCTCGTCGGCAAATTTGCTCTTCAATACCGGCTTCATCTGTCTCCAACCACACCACGATCGCCTTCAAACCACCTCCAATCCGAATCACCAAATATGGATGGTCAAGTGGAACGACCAAACAACAGCTCCAAGCTAACGGGGCGATTAATATCGGGAAACAAAATCGCCCCTTCGGCTTCTAGGATGACGGAATGAAGTGCCGAGACAATGAATTAGGAATCCAAAGCGAATGAATCACAGGAATCAGCAAGAATGAATCAAACAACGTACAGATCCTGAACCCCTAGAATTTGATCGAGCCACAACTCAAAATCCAAAAACAAAAAAAAAAACAAAAAATACAAAATACAAAAATCGAATTTTGACGGAGATTTCTGAACTATCAGGAAATCGAAAACCCTGGCGATCGAGATCGAACACAAAGCTGACCTAAAAGAAGCAAACCGAAACCCATCAAATCCAACCCTTTCCCCCCTCTCCTCGATCAATTCTAGGGTAGGGGAGCATCGGCGAAATCGATGAGATCGTATCGAGGGGAAGAAAGGGAGGGATTTAAATAGGGATCTCGATAAGAAACGCGTGGATTCGGCCAAAAATCTCCGCTTTCTATCGGTCTTTTCTCTCTCTCTCTCTCTCTCTGTCTCTATCTAGCTCTCACCCCACCCAACGTCTCGCCCTCTCGGTTTCGCCGTAGAATTTTAGTCAGAGAGTGAGGGTAGGAGAGAGAGAGACCAGCGCGAGGCGAAAAGGTCCTCCGATGGGAACGACGAGGAAGTTGGCGAGCGGACCAGAGCCGGGATATTAAATGCACCGAGTTTTCCATTGGGACCCATCACTTGGCCGATTCGTGGTTACGTGTGGGCCCCCTGAAGTCCGCGTTATGGTTATTGTTATTGGCTGAGGACGTGGGTGCGTCCCAAACCGGGGACGGAACGTCCATCGCGTTAACGTTGACGATATCAGCGAGCGACACGTGTTGCGTTGTGGTACGAAGCGTCGCTCCGAGTTTCGCATGTCGCCCAAACGGAAACGTTAGCAAGCGACGTCTAAAGGTCTCGTTGATGATGAGAGTTGGTGCTTTCTTTCTAGTTTCTGTTGATTAATAATAAAAATGGCATGCGCGATGGAATGGACTCCAAGATGGAGATTGGAGGGGGTTAAAAGATCACTCGCTCATCGTTGTTAACGTATAGATGTGAAATTAATATAAAGGCTTGTTAGATGCTATGGATATTCGTTAAGAAATATTTAATGTCTAAGTTTTTGTGCACTAAAAAAAATTCCTCCTCCTCTCTTTTTCATTTTTAAGCACCTTAGTATTATTATTTTTTATTTTTATTTTAAGAGTTTTGTTGTGGTGCGCCTTTAGGGCACTTTGAGCCATTTAATAAATTATTTAATTAGCCTTTCACAAAACAACGTCAGAACTTAGAAAGAAGAAACTTTTTAGGTATATTTAAAGAACATTTAATGCACATCAACAAAATTTTAAAGAATAATAATAAAAAAAAGTCTGCAATCCAAGCTTCTCTTCGTAAGCATGTCATTGATACTATTATCTTATCAAAATAAGATTCTGCTGGGCAACTTAATTAAGCATTATAGTACAAAATATTACTTAACTAGGTGATCACCATTTATCATTTGTCCATGATTTATGCTTATAGACGCTAATTATAGTCATCCATGCCTACAAGATGATTATTTAGATATGCATAACATTTTTTGGTATAAAGTTTATATCGCAAAGGATGCCATAATGATTTTAATGACGTGTGTCAAGGTATTGAGGTTGCAAGATTTTTTTTTTTTATTTTTTTATATTTTATTGTTGCATAAAATTAGAGTGCTTTTTTTTCTTATTATTTGTAAAAAAAAAAAAAGGATAGATGTGGTATTAAATGGCTCATAACAAGTGCCTCATGACTCATTAATAAAATATATTTTTTAATTTCTTTTGAACAAATGATAAGGCGGCGAGCAAGTTAACTTTTGTGGCTTCCCACACTTATTAGATTACGGTTTACATTTTTGTTTGAGTAATTTTTTTATTTGATTAATATAATTCTTAAGAATGAATTAACTATTATTTGAGCCATTTTATTTTTTATTTTTTATCTTTTTTTCCAGACTCGGTAATAAGGATATTAAATGTTTCTTAACACATTTTAACGACACCCCTTAATATAAAGGGTTTTATTAATGGTGCCCAAAGGCAGCATTTAATACCCATTTAATGAATCTATCGTAGAAATAACGCATAGAGGAAATAATTTTTTAAATAGATATTTAATATATAGCAATAAACCTAGAAAAAAATCCCAATCACAATATCTTCACACACAATGTTATTGAGATTATCATGGCATTAAAATATTATTTTCTATAAGATAAGCATTGTAAGACAAAGTATTGTATATTTAGATGATGATCATGTATATTTTTTTGGCCACAAATGTCGATCCTTTATATATGCAATCTAACTAAATAGGCACTAATATAATCATAGCCATCCATGTAAGGGTGTAACTCGGGTTCATGAAACTCGGGTTTTCTCAACCCTAATCCTAATCTTATTTATAAAATATCAACCCTAATTCTAACCCTATTTGTAAAATCTCAAACCATAATCCTATTTTTAAAAATCGGGTTCGAGTTGAGTTTCGGATTGGAATTCGGATTGATGAGAAAAAAAAAACAAAATGCTTTTTCCAAAGTAAATAAACACCGAATTATGGATCCCAAAGACGAAAAAATAAAATCCCTTGCCGAACGCATAAGCTGGACTTAGGACTTTAACATTGTATTAAAAAAAAAGTCTTACCTGAAACAAAGAAGAGAATGAGGTGCCGTAAACAAAGAAGAGAGGAAGCGGGAAGTGAAATGTGCGGGTGGTTCACCTTTATATTTATCATTTTTCTCGCCTGCGATTGACAGTCTTGCCCTCCTCGCTCTCAAGTTGATCATCTCGTCTGACCTGATTGGCGCCTTTAACGTCTCCAAAATTCTGGTGCTGATAAGCTATTCCGTTCGGATAACCCTTGGGTTTGGGTTATTTCGGATTCGGATTGCGGTCAACCCTAACTCGGTCCAATTACAAATCGGACTGGGTTAAACCCGAATCTTTCGGGTTTGGATTGGGCAAATATGAGTTTAAACACTGTTGTAAATCGTGTTCAGCGAGTCGAATTCATGTTAAACTTGGCCCAAGTTACACCCTACATCTCTGCCTATAAAGTGGCCTTATATAAGTTATCTATCTAAATACGCAGAGGTTTCAATGGCATACATTGGGAGGCATTGGGTTGTAGGATTTTTTTTTTCTCCTTCTTTAAAGATCTTGTTATTGCATAAAATTAGAGTATCAAATACCCTTTAAATATCCTTTGAGCTCCTACTTCTCTTTGTAATTTTTATAAATATTGATTAATAAATCCTAATATAAAATGGGTTTTATTAACGACTGTTCCGAGACACTTGTTAAGAATATTTAATACCCTCATTTAGCTAATTTTTTATAAAAAATAAAAATAAAAAGATGGATGTTTCAATAACATTTAATACTTCAATTTTATATAATAGTAAATTTTATTAAAAAATAAAAAAATTCAACAAAAAAATCTGTTATCCTAATACCTTTACATTTCAGATTTTTTTTATTGTTGTATAAAATTAGAGTATTAAATACTGTTTAAATAATTTTTAAGGGATTCTTCTTTTTCATACTTGTTTTTCGTGAAAGGCTAGTTGAATGGGACAATTAAAAACTTCTTAACGAGTCTCTACCCTATTTTTTAAATCGGATCGAACAACGAATTATCTTAACATTTGTATCGTAGATCATTGATTCAATCGAATAAATCAATTTAATTTAATCAAATAATATTATAATTAATTTTTAATTTAATAATATAAAATTATAAATTATAAATATAATTTAAATAAAAATAAAAAAATTAAAATTTGATAGAATCGGTCGAAATTCAGTCGATTCAATGAATTTTTTAATTTTTACTGAATCATATAAAAGAAAATTTAATGATAAATTAAATCATGAAAGATTGGTTTTCGATTGGATCGGTTGAACCGATCAATTCGGCCTGGCTTTTCAAAACACTGTTGCTCGAGCGCTCGTTAACAAAACCCCATATAAAATAGTTTGATGGCCGATGGAATACAATTTAATTTACAGGCTGTTTCCAAGAGAATACGATGAAGTTCGAGGTTTGTTTAGTTTAATACGTGCTGCTGCTTTGGAATTCCAAATGAAGCCTTCTTCCTTCCGCGATTGCTAAATTGAGAACTTTGTTGAATCTGAGGAGAACTGCCATGATCTGGCGTAGAGGCTCTCAAACACGCGGTTCTACTCGCTGGGCTGACCGCACGGGATTTAAAATACGCACAATGCAGAACAACTACGGATAAAGACGAAAAGTTTTGGTACATCGTTCAATGCAGCATATTTACGTACGAACGCGATGATTCATTGGCATACGAGTCCGCACATCAGCGATGTGAAATTCGTGCGTATATTTTTTTGGTGTAGATTTGTACGGATGTTTATCATGTCCAACATGGTCCATGCTACGTTGAAGATCGATGATGTATAAAAACTTTTTTGAGAAGATAAAGGATGGGTTGAGGTCCAACCGATGATGAGTTGTGCCGTTCACATGCAACCACTAGCTTGTAGATGTTAACGAGGCAAATTTAACGTACTGGCACGTGGAGGTCCACCACACCTCAGTGCTTCGTTAACGTCCATTCGGAATCAAACGGGACATAGAGGAGGAGGTTGGATTCAGGCTTTCCCGGAGGCTGTCATCAAAAGAAAAAGAAAAACATTAAAAAAGATGAGCTTCATTCAATTCGATATGTTTTCATATTAGATCTTTTTTTTTATTACACACGAAGAATCACGCTACTCTAGCGAGTCAAGTCTAAAACATCAGAGTATAAAATTTACTGTAATATAACAGAACAAGGATCCCGAAATGCCAAATCCATCAGCCATAGTTGCGGCGATAGAAGAAGCAACATAATCAGCCATAGTATTGGCTTCCCGATATATATGCTGAATCTCAAAGCACTAGTAGACTGCATAGTGACTAAAATGTCTCTAATCAGGAGATTTAGGCAAGAATAAGAATCTACATCCCACCTTATCCATCTGATAATCGTAAGAGAGTCACCCTCTATAATTAGCCGACGATAGCCCAAATGTCGAACAACATGTGTGATACCAACCCATGCAGCCTATAGCTCTGCATAGGAACCGAAATGTCAATAGAGCTGTGACCACCAGCTGCTAGTAACTGACCCTTCGATCCACGGATAACAAACCTAGAACCAGCAGTACGATCAGAGACAGAGCCGTCAAAGTTCACTTTGACATAACCCGGAGGTGGGACGCCCAAGAGATGAAAACCATAGTCCGATTCGCTGCCAAAGCAACAGGGGAGTCCCAGTGGCCAGGTCCGTCAGTATGAACACCAAAATAACAGCGAGTGTACTCCTTGGCATGAGAGAGAGCATGGCGGATAATCGCCTGGGTGAGGCCGTCTCCTCAGCAAAAACAATCTTATTCTTTGTTAGCCAAATATGATAAGCCACGTAGGCAGATAAAATATCCTGAGAACAAGAACCATACTGAGAGAGCGATCGAATAGCATACAGAAAGGAGAGCCAGATTGATCCATCCTCCAACAACCATGGGGTAAAATGGAACAGCTGCCATATCTGAGATGCACGAGAACATAAGAATAGAACATGATCAACAGATTCATCATGCATCCCACATATCGACAGAGAGGCAATATCGAGAGACCATGACCAGCTAGAAGAGAACATGTAGGTAAGCGATCCCACTTAATCTTCCACAAGAAGAGCTGAATCCTTGGGTGAATAGGCAACCTCTATATCCAAGCAACATTTCTAAGGCCTGAAGTCGGAGAACGGAAACGGGCCACCAAATCTCTAGCATGAGCACAAGGAAGACAAGATCGGCGCCACAGCTTAAGATCCGACCCTGCAGAAATAGGAAGAGGCATGGCCAGAATCGATGAGCAAGCTCAGCCCCAAATAAACGAAGCACCATAGGAGCATTCCAGCCAGCACTTTCCTGGCTAATCAGAGAAGAAACATGCGATGTGGGATCTACATCAGAGTTGATAAAAGTTGGCCAGCGAGATAAGGGAAGATCAGCTATCCAAGAGTCCTGAACAACATCAACTGAAATCCCATCAACAATATCCGATCTTTGCTTTCATTGAGTAATTTTAAGGCGGTGTTTAAAATAAAAGATAAAAGAAATATCATTGAATTTTTTTTTATCTTTAAAAACTATAACTAAAAGAAATATTTTAAAAAAAATTAACCAAAGAAAATAACCCATATTTAATCATGGGTTATTCCCTAAACTTATTCCATAGGAAACTCAGAATAACTAGAGTTATTCCTTAATGGCAAAGTTATAATTTTACAAAAATACTTATCTCCTTAGCTATTTTCTGAATAAATGCTATCATGTACACTTATTCAAGAATAAAAATTCAAACACTACCTAAAGCCTTAGAGGTTCTTTAGCATTAGAGGGTCATATCCTCTATTGCTATCCTTTGGTTGTTTGGACCGCAGTAGAGGTTGTGCTCAGGTAAACCGTTCCATCCGTGACTGAACTAACGAAGGCCTCTCTTGACGTTTCAGGAACAGTAATACGTAGGTCACCACTTCCTTGCCTGCTTACCCAGGCCCATGGTAGTTGACATCCCTTAAACGTTAGGGCATTCATTCGTTCGTTCGTTCATTCATGGGCATTAGATTTAAATTTACTTACTATTAATTAATTTTTATTTAAAATTTTTAAATTATATAATTTAATCAATTAATAAATTAATTAAAGTATTATAAATAGTACCAGAGCAAAAGTTAATAGGTTTAATGAATGGCTACCATAAAATGATGATAGAATCTTATGGAGCCATCCTTGCAGAATTAACAATTTAATTTGAGATAAATTCTAACTAACTTATGCATGCAGCAAGAACGTCACTTGATAGAAAATAAAAGATTGTAATACCTCAAAAATAATCTCACATAAATTTAAAAAAAAATTATAATACCAACAAATAATCTTACATCAGGTAGAAAAAAAAAGGTACTCAAGTTTACATACACCAATTAATTTTATTTGAGTTTTTAGGGCCAAGTGATTTGGGCTTGATAAATTGAAACATTACGTTGACCTTTATTTTATTTTTTAAAAACTATTATATCAAAATAAAAAAAAAGAAATATATTCCATAAGTTTTTAAGCATAAAATCTTCTAAAATATACTTGCTTTTATTTTTTAATCTTTCCATTTGGCCCTGAAGTGATATAATTTGGCTACTATTATAGGCAAAAATGATGATCCAGGTCCCATAAGACAGAAGTCATGGATTTTACTGACAGAAATTAATGTGTTCGTCTTTTAGGCTAAGATTTTAGTTTATTTTTTCAGAGAGAAACTGAGAGAGGGAATCCTTAAAAAGACTGATTGCCTAGATCCTAATATTACGGGATGCACCACCCAGCATTAGAGCTAGAACCCAGAGCCCTTTCCAAGAATTTGAGAGGTGACATTGTTAGGATGTAATTGAGTTCACCTTAGTTTAGTTAGTTAACTAATTAATTTTGATCAATTATTTAATTAGATTCTCTCTTAATATTAGAAGAATGGCCCTTCATTTATTCTCTTTAATTTTCCTTTTGCCTAATCTTAGATTTATGACCCATCAATTAGAGGATTAATAAGAATACTTTTCCTTCCCCATTGATCTAAAACTCCCATAGTCTAGTAAGCAATTTATCATCAGCTTCTCCACTTAAACAATTTTATATTTCATTAAATGTTTAGATTTTGTTAAAAAAAATGATAGTAAGCACAAGCACTTGTCAAGTATAATAAATATACAACGAAACCTAAGTTCTGACTCAATCTTTTTTAACAGAAATGTTATATTTGCTGCTGATTTAGGAGTCTAACTTTCTAGTTTTTTTTTTTTTTTTTTTTTTTTTTTTAAGATTATAATAGCTCAATGCTCTCACTAGGAGGTGGGAACAGAACTCATAATTTTAACATACGGCCATTTCCTGCAAACAAATTCCGGGTAAGGGGTAGAATTCGTGTTTTTAAAAACGCTTTGAACCTTTCGATAACTTGCTCTCCCAATTAAAATCGCCGGTGGATGTCTCCTTAGTGCGTTTTTGGAGTCCCTTTTTATGAAACCAGTGCCAAATGTACATCAATTTTTCGGGTCACCCTTTAGAAAACTCACAGAGTTCACATTAGATCATGTCTATAGAAAAGCTAACATTACGGTTGATTGGATAGTAGGCTCGGTTGCTTATCATTCTGAGATTTGGATTTGAAAGCAGGATGATCCATACCCTTTTGTACTTAAATAGATCTTATTTTTGACTTATATGGACTGACTCATACTAGATTAGTATGATCACTTGTTTGTACCAAAAAAATAAAATAAAATAACATTGATTTTATATTAATATAAAAATTAAAATTTTTATAAAAAATTAAAAATATATTTATTATGATAGCCAAAAGGTATCATTTAAAATGATGCTTTTAAAACTATCAATTCAAACGGTGTTTTTCAAATCATTACTCAAGACTTTCATCCATCGAAATGGCTATACGAAGAAGAACGTAAAAAAATAATATTTTTTAGTTTAACCTTAGTTTTGTAAATATTTGATTTCGATTTCAAACATGTGAAAATCAGTGTCAAATGATGTCATTTTGAAAAATATGACGGTAAACAAGAATCAGGAGCTAAGCATCCTGATTCTTCTAAGTTTCATAGAATTAAAGATTTATTCTTCAAGTTTCTCGTATACAAGATTTCTGTCTATTTTGCTTACGATATTAGTTCACTGGGTTACTTTGCTTGACCTTGAAACTTAAGCACTATGTAGTTCGAATATTTTAAACTTGGTTAATACTCCAGCAATATTCTTGGACTGACGTAAACAAGAATCAGGAGCTAAGCATCCTTCGTTGCCAGAACTCAACGTTCAGCAATGTTTGGCTAAAAAAGGCACTGCCAACCAGCCTTCTCATCCGGTTCCTACCCCTCTCCATTTGCAAATCATTCTCACTGCATTGTTTGGAAAGAATTAAAGCAAGCATAAACTTAATTTGAGTATTAATTGCATGGTTAGTCTAAATGCCACAAAAATTAGTGGTAGCGTTAAAATCCAGCCAAGAGACCCTGAACGCTAATAAGGATAATGAGATAGATGATAAATTGAGAACTGAAGTAGATCTCGATCTGTTCGGCCCTATGAAAGGGAGCTCCATTACACTCTTGCGGGAACAAAAGAAAAGCATAACAAGTGCCGAGAGGACTATGCAATTTCAAGGTGCCCGATCAACGAGAATCACTGCATCCACTCGTTGCTGCCGCCATCGGTGCTACATTGCTATTGCCGGCCAAGGAAGGAGAAGGGAAGAAAAGAGAAGGGTATCGGTCGGGTAGGATGAGAAAGAAAGGTACGGAAAGAAAAAAATTGAATGAAAGAAGAATTTAATGGTAGTTTAGGGATTTAATTTATTTTAAAAAATCAAAGGATGTGGGGAGTAATTTTTACGGTGTAAATAGAAGCTTCCTTTAAAGAGTTAGATGTGATATGGTTCTCATATCTTTCTTGTAGGTATTAGATAGATTGGTATTTAGTTGCTCTGTCTAAACTTGTCTTAAATACCATAGGAGAAGCTTGCATGCTAGAGTGCCTCGCTTCAAGTCCTTTTCTTTTTCTCTCTCTCTCTCTCTCTTTTGATAAAAGAGATGACTTAGTGGTGATGCAAAATGTACTTTGACGAAGCGTTGTTGCTCTACCAACAAGAAAAGATGCATCCTAATTTGCTTTCCTAAAATATGATTAATAATGATAGAAGAGTCGCAGGAAGAGAGCTTTTTCTTTATTTATGAAGTTGTAAGGTAAATCTTATATTTGTTGAAACATAATAAAGCTTCGCATGTGAATCATGTACCTTAAAAACTAAATAAATAAGATAAAAAATTCAAATTTCATGATTAGACATCCAAATAAAATAAGAGGGAAGAGATGATAATTAGAGTAGACAAAAAAAAAAGCAAATAAAACAAAAATTATAAATATGAGCCCCTAGCCCATCTCTCTCGATATATATATATATATATATATATATATATATATATATATATATAGGGGGTGCTAGGCTTTTGGCTGCATTAAAATATAATCAAGTTTAAATTTGATCATCTCTTTCATTCTTGAATTCATATAGTTAGATTGACTTTAAAATTCAGGCAAATCTAAGGGTGAGGAAAGCGATCGAATCCTAAACTTAGCTATATAGTTAAGTTTACCTTTACAAAAGGAGATGAAAGCATTTTCTCTCAATAAAAGAAGACTTTGCTTACAATTATTTATAAATAATTTAAGATTTCTATAGCACTGTACTTAATCGATAATGATTAATTTTTCTATAGTCTATGGTAGATCGAACATGGAAATCAAAATCATCAAAAAATAGTTTTTGTGCATCGCCCTTCGATGCACAAAGCGTACATCGAGCATGCAGATTGATCACGCGCCCTAGCCATTGCACATGTAATGCGTGCCATGTCTCATTGGGCCGCAGCATGTACGGTAGCCCAATGCGCGCGATCGCATGCTCGGTGCCCATGACCGCATGCATAGAAGACCGGTGCACAAAGACTTTTCCAAGACTTTTCCAAACCATCAGTACAACCTCCAAATTTTTCACGTGGCTAGAAGCAATGACCAATGGTCGGAAGGTTGGCCCCAAGTAGGGGTGTAATCGAGCCAAGTCAAGTCAATACAATGCTAAGCTTAAGCTCGACTCGACTCTAAAATTTGAAGCTCGAAACTCGACTCGAGCTCGATCGAGTTTTTATTTCGAGCTCGAGCTCGATGAAAATACTCGATGTACTGAGCTCGACTTGACTCAAATTTCTGTATAAAAATTTAAAAAATAATTTTTAAGCAACTATTCCCAACAAAGCTCAACTCTAATCCTTCCTAAATGATTCTTTAATTCAAGAAGAAGCAAAGAAGGGATTTAGGGATTTTAGAGGTCTATTACCTTGTGTCTTTGTCGTATTCGCCACCGGAGGGAAGAAAATCTAACCGACGACGACTGTCTATTTCCTGAACAAAGATTGCAAAAAAAATCAAGATAAATTATCAGAGAGCATATAGATTAATTTCCAAGGTCTTACTGTAGGTTCTATCAGATTAAATCCAAGGGTAAATTCGGCTTCAACGAAGAAGGCTCCTTCCAACCTCCAATCCACCGCAAGTCCGCAACCTTCACAGTTTACACCAAATTTTTGAGCCAAAGCTCCAAAGATAATCATTTATCTTTAATGGACATAGGGCTTAATAGAGATAGGGCTTAGCTTAGAGATGAGCCCTATCCTCTAGTTGTTCGTAGGGAGTTAGGGACGAGAGAAGGACGGTTTCATTTTCCCTAATTTCCTCAAGGGCCCGCTTTTGAATCGCTGCTGAGAGCCTGAGAGGCTGAGATGAACCGTCGATCCGTCACGAATGATGGGAAAACTGAGACGAATGGCTATTCATTTTCCCTATTTTGAATCGCTAAGAGGCTGAGACGAACGACGGTCCGTTTCCTAATTTAAACCTTATTATAATTATAAGGATAAAAAAATAAAATTATGTAAGCTCGATAAAGCTTATGAGCCTTTCGAGCCGAGTATTTTAATACTCGAACTCGGCTCGATAATTTACTCGAGTAGCTCGAGCTCGAGCTCGATAAGCAGCGAATCGATTTTGAATATTTTTGAGTTAATTTCGAGCTACTCGTAAGTTATCTCGACTCAGTACTACACCCCTAGCCCCAAGTGGACTTCAACGTACCCAACGTGCGACGAACAAAAAGGCACAAGAAGACGCCTGAATTAGAATTCCAGTCCACCCTACCTCACCTAATCAAGATCAGATCACAGTAGGTCAAATCCTCACCAACCATTTTAAAAAATATTCTACTTTTCATTAATATATAAATTGGTCATCCTAAGCTGCGCATAAGGCTGAAAGTAGGTTCGAACCGGACCAGCTTTCGACTGGACCATAAGCTAGGTCCGAACTGATTTGGGTTGAGTTTGGGTTTAACATTAGAGCTTAAAAAAATTTGAATCAGATTTGAACCAATACTTGACCCGACCTGAGCTTGGCCCAAACTCAAGCCGAAAGCATTGCCTTTAGTTAGGTTCAAAATCGAACTAAATGTAATATCAAAATATCAAAATATAATGGATCCTCTAAATTTTATTTTAAATTTTGTATCAATTATTTAAGAATAGTTCATGATAGCAAATTTTATAAAACGATTATCTACAATATTTTTTATATTACTTATTTTTATATAAATATTTTAAAAATAAAATTAATTTTATTAGTTTAATGTTTAACTTAAATAAATTATTGTAGGTTGGAATGATCGGATTTTGGATTCGATTTCGTACCCTAGATTTGAAAAAATTAAATTAAATTAAATTTGAATTGGTCCAAAGCCTGAAAAAGAAAAATTCTATTTGGTCCGCACAAAATACTCAATAGCCCTCCTAAATTTAGAAAATACCTAAATTACCCCTTTCCTCCTTCACCCCTCCGCCCCCATGAAATTTCTCAGCGTCCCTCCTTCCGACAGTGCCCCCCTCTCGCTCACGGCAGCCCCCTCCTCCGGTCTTCCCCAGCAAGTCTTCCCCAGCAGCGGCCATCTTCTCCGATGAGCTCTCCCTCCCTCCCTCTCTCCCTCCTTCCCTACCTCCCTCCCTCACTCGCTCGGCTCTGCCTCCCTCAACCGACTCCTCCACCTCCCTTAGCCGAGCTCCCCCTCCCTCCCTAGCGTTCGCCCCCTTTCCTCCTCCCTCCTCGCTCCATATTTGGCCGAGTCTCTGTTCAGCTATGGTTGGCCGAACAGAGACTCTCTGTTCGGCCAAGCAGGCCGAACAAACAAGATCTGTTCGGCCCAGCTGGCCCGAACAGAATTTCTCTGTTTGGCCTAGCAGGCCGAACATAGAGAAAATTTTAATATTATTATAAATAATTATAATTATAATAAGTATATTATAAAGTATAATAATATAGACTTTATGATAAGATATATAATTAAAGAGATATTAAAATTTTTGATAATATATCTTTTAAAATTTTTATTTTAAATGAGTTTATATTATTATATATTATTATAATATATATTATTAAATTTATCAATTCCTTGTGATACATATTAGTTGTCACATTCTCGTGGTGCCTACATGCGTCCGCCCATGCTGCGATAAATCTTTCCTTATACTTGCTCAGCCAAGTATCTGACACATATCGTAAAGCATCTGAGTAGGTACTAAACTCTCTCTGGAGTGCACTCTAGTGATCATTAAACTCATCTTCTGTGGTGGATAACATAAGTATATTCCAACTCATTATAAACTTATTCCATTTCTCCTTTGTTTCAAATAATTTTTGCACTGGGCCAAAACATTCCTACTAATATGCCATCTACATAACAAATGTGTTACCGTAGGAAATATCCTCTGAATTGCATTAAATAGAGCCAAGTCTCTATCTGTGACTATCACCTCAGGCAGACCATCAGCGTCCATGACACTACGCAATCTCTCTAATGCCCATGCATAGTTATCTTCTCGCTCAGAGTCCATGTATACAAAAGCAATAGAAAATATTAGGTCAGTTGATGTCACCCCCACAATCTCTAAGAGAGGAAGAGGATATCTATTCGTCTTGTAAGTGCAATCCATTATCAACACACGAGAAAATGCACCTAACAATTATATATTGCCAGGGTGTGCCCAAAACAAGTCACTCACAGCATCAGACTTAATATAATTCCTATGCCACTCAATGTATTTACACTCAGATAATTTATCAAAAAGATGTTGCATCTGAGATCTCCCAGCTGTCTCTACAGCCTTGCACCTCTGCGTGCATTGTAGATTGTCTTCATTGTCGTAACATTGAGGGCATCCCTTTGCTTCAAAGTAGATAATATGTCCTTAGGCCGAACCAAACTCTTCGATATCTCCACTAGCATTGTAGTCTCCTGCTTAGATAATCATCCTGCATATGAGTGCCCCTCGAGATGCTTTATAGCTGGATGATTGTGCACACCGCACATGATCATTAACATCCAATCATCTGCAGTGTCCAATTTCTTTCCTCTTAAGGCAAAAGGGCATCCACACTTCTTAGTGTCACTAGCCCTGGTCTTTGATCCCTTTTCCTTTATATGTTTACTTTTGCAAGTACCACTCATCTCATAAGAAAAAATAATTCTTGGTTTCTTAACATTGCTACCCGTATCAGATTTTTAATAATAACGACAAATCCATTCCTCCTCTCAACTTTCCGACACCAATTACACATTTCTTCTCTACTTTTGAATATATATAAAATAAATAGTTTTATGTGAGTAGACAATTTTAAACATGCTCAGTTAAATAATACTAAAATAATTGCAATCAAATTTTTCTTACCTCGTAAGTTGTAAATTCATTTGTGTAATCCATCACACAATCAGAGCCAATCATGATGCATTCGGTCGAAGCATCGCCCTATACGATCAAATAATCATTTTAAACCCTAACCATAATTAACCAAAAAAATAGAGATGTTCGGCCCTGTGTGGCCGAAAATAAACTTTTTGTTCAGCCACCAGGGCCGAACATGTTGACTCAGTTTGGCCCTATGTGGCTGAATAGATTTGACCTGTTCGGCCACACAGGGCCGAACAACTCACTAATGGAGAAAAAAAAATTTTAATTATGGGTTTATAAACCAACCTTTGCAACAGTATAACCTTCCAAAATTGCTAATTGCTTGTTCATTGCTCGATTATGGGTTAAAATCTCTTCAATCAAGCTTTAAATGGTCGGATCCGAGGCCGTTTTGATTTGGAGTGAGGAGGAGGGGGGAGGGGGGCCTGTTTTGACCTTGGGGCTACTAAGCAAACAGGGATATTTTGGTCTAAATTTTTTAAGGTAAATATGTTTTTTTTTTTAAGTGGTGGGGGGGGGGGGGGCTACCGAGCAAAAATAGCTGGCCAAAATAGAACAACCCTGAAAAAAACAGTTTTAAATCAGGCTCGAATTAGAACGTGGCCAATCTGATCCGGCCCGCTGGGCGGCCATTTAAAGCTTTGAATGGCCCCTCGGTTGCCGCCGTTTCTTCCTCTCTAACACCACTTTGCATCCCAATTTATCCACCTCCAACCTCGAAGCAAGCGAAGAAGGGAGGAAAAAAAAAAAAAAAAGGAAAGAAAGCAAGCGAAGGAAGGCTCCGATCAAACTTTTCCGACGGTCGGACCGAGGAAAACCGACGATAATTTTCTTCTGATCCGAGTTCTATCGAGGTAAGTTTCCTTCGATTCGTTTGACTCATGCTTCTATTTTGTTTTTATTACGTCGGCGATGCTTAATTTTTCGTTGGATTGGAGATGGGAACGCGATCAAATCGGCTCTTTTAGATTTCTACGGTTCCTTCTTCAGAAAGGAAGGCAGCCCAATTTTGATTCGTTTCGATTTTTTCCTCATTTTCTCTTTACGTGGTAGATTTTGATACATTTAAAGTCAAGAGAGGAACTTTTTTGTTTTTTTTCTTCTTCTTCTTCCAAATCGCCTCAATAATTGAGATTGTCTTCCGTTTTGTTTAAAAATTCCAAGTTGGACTCGAGAAAGAAGAATTGTATCCAAATATAAACTTGAGGTTTTTTTTTTTTTGCTTGCTTATTTGATGAAGAAAAAAATATATTTTTGGGTCGATCGCTATATTATGGTATTATACGAGAATGGATGGAGGGGCTCCACCATCTCGTGCGTCTCCAAAGTTGTTGCCCGTCGAGTCGCCATCACATTCATGCGACGAACCTCATAGGTTTTAGAAATTGGATTATGATATGATACCATTCAATCAATGGTCTCTACCATAGGATCCCGATACGTTGAATGCTATCATAGGAAGAAATCTTATTAGAGGCATCAAGTTTTTTTTTTTTTTTATTATTTATTGTTGAATTATTTTATATTGAAAAGGAGAAGTGAATTTGGTAATTGGTTGCAATAAACAATGCTCAAGAGATGAAAATTATGAGCTCATTCTAAAGATACAAGCTTGAATTATAATAGGCTAATCGTATAATGTCATGGCAATACGCTTGTAATGACCATCATAATATTCACAGGAGAAATGACATCATCCATAACATGCCTAATGGTCCTACCATATGAATTATTTTATTTGGACCCAACTTCTTGCTTGATGCCCACTAAAGAACAACTAACTCATGTGGCAGTGTCATGGACTGCAACCATACTTTTTTCCTATCAACTTGCCGTGCACTCAATCAGTTGAGTGTGCAATGCCAACTTAGCTACATGAATACCAATGTAATAATGGAGCAAAGCCAGATCATCATCAAGTAAAACTTAAATAAATTTAGGATAGTGTTTGATAGCCCAAAAGTTATCCTTGAATAAATATACATGATAGCATTATCCATAGGATAGCTGAGGGAATAAGCATTTTTTTTAATTACAATCTGCCATCAAGGAATAACTTTAGTTGTTCCTAGGTTTCCTAGGGAATAAGTTCACCATCTGGTTAAATTTTTTCAGACCTATCCCTTCTAGCTATAGCATTTGGAAATAAGGAGTGATATCCTTCCTTATCCTTCATATCAAACACTGCCTTAGGTAGTGTTTGATAGAAAAAATATTATCCATAGATAAGTGTACAGGATAGAGTTTGTCCCTAGCTATCCCTAGGGATATCCCTTGGCTATCCCATTGATCATTTCAAATGCAACAAGGTAAATCCATAGGATAACTTTTTTTTACTCTTATTTGGAGGGATTACCAGCTATTCCTGCATTTTCTAGGAAATAAATTGAGGAGATATCCCATGGTTAACCATGGATTATCCCTTTGGTTAATTTTATTCCCAACTATCCCTTATCGTTATGGCTTTTAAAAAAGAGGGGATATCCTCTGGTCCTCTATTTCAAACACTACCTTAATGTAATGGTGCAAAATTTTGTTTCAGGCTTATGATTTACAAGGCATCCTATATTAGAATTTTTTAAAAATTAATGTTACCAATAGGATGGAGTGCCATGTGGATTCATAGAGTAAAAAGAAAAGAATAATTCTATGACCATAATTCTTTCTGCTTTCCTCAGTTGGCAAAAGGCAAAAAGCATGTATGGTACCTGTCACCCATACTAAAGCTATAGCCAGCGCTTTGCAAGCACTTGCTAGATACTTCAGCCATGGATTCTCTCCCCTTGGGGGGGAATGGTGGTGGGGTTTGGGGCTGGCAGTAATCACATGGCCCTTGGTCCCAACTTTGGATTGCTTTAGCTTGCATGCACTAAATCCTACAGGAGGATGATTTAGATTGCAACAAATGGTTGGCTCATGGAGCAGGGATCTGGTGTCCCCCATAAATCCAACACATGGAATGTAGCAATTCACAGGAGGCATCGGATCTCATATCACACACCATTCACCCATTGCCATGCAACCATTTCCAAGTGAAATCAGTAGCTTCCATGCCAAGTAGATTTTTAGTACGGTATTTTATCTCATGCTAGCTTTGCTTCAAGGGGTCTGTTTGGATACCAGAGCACCATATTCTTACTGTATCTAGGCAACAGAGGAACTGGAGAGAGATAAGAAAAAACAAATAAGCCAAGCAATTTTATTTCAAAGTATTGGTATCTTTTTTATTTTTTTTATTTTTTTGTTTGATGAACTTCGCCCCTCAAGAAATCTGGAGTTCAGATCTTGATAGTGGGATGCCATCGTGTATACCAAGACCATGGATTCTATAATATGTCTCCGAAGCCCAACACATCGACAGTCCCCATGGCTTGCATCACTAATACCAGCTTTTTCAGGGATCCATGCCAAAAAGCTGCCAAAGAGGTTTTGGGCTTCCACTATACATTGCCACCACGAATGCCTTATGTCTTTCTCTCCATTTTTTTTTTATTGCTTCCTAAGTAGTCCTCCCATGTTGTATCTCATACGATGGTCAAATTAGCGATCAAAATCACAACAGTGAGAAAGCTTGAAGAAGCTTCAAAAGAGAAGAAGGCTTCGAGAATAAAAGCATATGCTTTTATTTTTTTAGTATGCGTGTAACACGTACCTTTATTCTAGATTCTTCTATCTTTTATAGACCTTCGATATCCGTCTGGGGATTAGCCACGTGAAGTTCCGTGAAGAGGAATCTCTGCTAGGCAGGTGGCGATTACATGAACAGGAGCTGATCGGTGGGCCTGGTCTCATCGAGCACATGAGCATGGCGGTTGATGGGCCTGATCCCATCAACTGAGTTGGTCAAGCGGTAGGTGGGTCTGGCTGCATCAGGCTGCGCAGATCAGACGGTAGGTGGGCCTGGCTGCATCAGGCTACGCAGATCAGGCGGTAGGTGGGCTTGGCAGGAACCGCTAGGGCAGACTCGGAGGAGTCGGGGCCACTGGAACCGACTTGGAGAGGGCAGTCCGCTGAGAAATGGGGCCGCCTTGGAGAAATCGGGGCCGCTGGGGCCGACTTGGAGAGGGCGATTTGCTGAGAAATGTGGCTGCCTTGGAGAAGCGTGGTCGTTAGCTTCTGCCCATGCCGTTGGCTAGCTTTGTCGTTAATGTTCACATGGCGCCATCGGCCACATCAGATGCCCCTTCCCGCTCCTGAGCACGAGGGGCCACGCGTTCATTGACCCTTGGGCAAAAGGAGCACAAAAATTTGTAATAATTGCTAGCTTTCGCGTGCCTTTAATCGTCGGAAGTGCAGCGCGCTCTCCCGAGGCACAATGTCGCTTCAAAAATCTTTCGTAATCAAGTGAAAAGGCAAAGGATGACGTTGGCGCCGAGCGCACCGAGAGAATATCTCTCAAAGGAGGGGAAAAAGCGGGTGCCATCATTACTTCACTGCTCTCCACGTCTTATCATTGGTCGAAAATCTCGCTCCTTGGGCATAACCGAGGTTACACCTTGGGCGTTGGCGGGATCGTCGACAGCTGGACATCCCGCGCAATAGCAGAAGACCATGTGGCAATGCCTTGAGTGAGGCGATTCAAAAGCTAGTATAAAACCGTCCCTCGCGCCCGAGAGTAACCTTTATGCCACCATCGTCTTCTTCTCTCTAAGCCCTGAACCTTCGAAGTCCAAAACTTTCAGTCTTCATCTTCTTTCCTGACACCAGGTTAGTTTCCCATTTTGTCTCTTTTTCCTGCACCCATGGATCGTCGCGCCATTAGGGAGGGTAAGAGGCCCATGGTGAGTTATTCCCGATCCTCGGATGAGGAGGATGAGGTCCCCTTGGTCCATCGTAGGCGTCGGCCGGTCGGGGGAATCACCATCCGCGACCGCTCAGTGGTAGATGCCCAATTGCCACTGCGAGCGTCTCCAGCTAGAGTAGTTCCGCCGCCCTCAGCCCGTCTGGCCCCTCCTATGGCAGCCAGCTCTGATTTGGCAGGGCCAGGGGGTGGCTTCCACTATGACTCCTGAGGAGATAGAGAGCCTTAGGAGTAGGTACAGAGTCCCCAGTTTTATCCAGTTGTCTGCACCTGGACCCGAGGACAAAGTGACCTCCGATCGGTCTTTAAGTGCGGGCTGCACCTTCCCTTTCACCCATTTTTTTCTAAATTTATTAGATAGGTATAGGTTGGTCCCTGCACAGTTGACTCCAAACTCGATTCGGATCATCTATGCATTTGTCGTTCTTAGCTTCTTCCAGGGCTCAGAGGCTAGGCTTTCTCTGTTCTGAGCCCTTTACAAGCTCCGCCACCACGGTAAAGACGGGTGGTGGATCTTTACCTCTAGGCCGGGTCGGGCCCTACCCCTTTATCTCCCCTCCAAAGTCAAGGGATGGAAATCTTGTTTTCTATTCGCCCACATGGAAGGAGTGAGGGCAGACTGGAGAGAACCCGATGTCGGCCCCAATAAGAATTCCGTCATGGACGAGAGGGATCAGGAGCTCTATGACCATTTGATGTCCTCCGAGATTCCCTCCTACAAAGAATTGTTGGCCGAGGAGAATCTCTATGAGGCCGAGTTGGCTCCGGTGGTTGGTGAGCGCGAGACCTGTCCTTCTCGTCCTTGGGCTTGAGTTTTTCCTTTGCTAACAGTTGTTCCTTTGTGCAGCGATGAAGGTGCCCGCTGAGAAGCTGAAGGCGGCCATGCGCAAGAAAAGGCAAGAGGTCAGTGAGGAGGTGAGGCCGGTAAAGAGGGCTCGGTGCAGAGCCTAGGGTGAGCCATCTCGGGCCACTAAAATCCCCACGGAGGCGGCCCCGACAGAGGCGGCTCCGACAGAGGTGGTTCCCGCGGAGGAGTCGATGGAAAGCGTCTCGGCCGAAGCACCGGCGGGTGAAGCGGCTCCCACAGCGGCCAAGGCAAGAATGGAGGAAGGGGGCCAGCTGGCCATGACCGACGAGGCTGATGAGGGGACTCTGGCTGCTCCCGACCTGATGGTCGTAGACCTGGATCCCGAGAACGGGACTCCCATCCCCGCAGAGCCGGCTAAAGCGGGAGAGCCAAGAACCAAAGGCGAACATCCGGCTCCTCTCGAGCCAGAGACGGAAGAGGCTCCCCCGATGGCCAGAGAGGGGGAGGCGGCCACAACGGCGAGCGACGCCGAGGCGGGACCGATGGGCGAAGGCAGGGCCGAGCCGGAAGATTCACCACTGCCAGCCACCCAAACTACCACCCGCAGCCCGACCCCTGCGACTGGCGCCAAAGCTCTCGACCATGGAGGATGCAAGGCAAGCGGAGCGCCTGCTGGAGAGGCTGCACCTGCCGCACTTCCATGCGCAGCTATGCCACTAGACCGCCGTCGGGCTCCTCGACATGACCTATGTATTGGTGCTCCAGGTAACTTTCGTTTATGCTTCTTTCACGTTCATTTAATGTAATATATAGCTGATAGGTTGATCCATGTAGGTGGCCAAGGAGGTCCTCGCCCTCTGAGACTCAATGATCCGGACATGCGATTCGGTCGCACGCTCCCAGGAGAGAGTGGAGAAGTTTCGGGGCCGATGCAGAGAGGTGACCGAGAAGTTCATCCGGAAGCTGGAAGAGGCCAAGGTCCGAGAGAACGACTTGGCCGGCAAACTTCTCTCATCGCAGGTAGACCAGGACGAGTGTAGGGCCCGATTCGGGGAGGCAGAGAACAAGGCAGCAGTTGAGCACAACCGATCCTTCATGGCCGAGGCCAAGATGGCGGTAGTTTCGTCCAACTGGAGTCGGCCGAGAGAAGGGTGGAGGAGTTGATTCGCCAGCTCAGGGATGCTGAGAACCAGGCCAACACGGTGACAGTTGAAGCCCAAGCCACCGTGGGGAGGGCTGTTGCGGCGGAGATGGTGGCACAAGAGGCAGAACAGAGGTGGGTCAAAGCCACGGCCCAAGTCTGGGACGCCGGGGCCCGGGCTAAAGAGGCCGAGAGCCAAGCCTGGAGAGCTGAGGCACGAGCCCGGGAAGCTGAGGCACGGGCTCACAGTGTCGTCGCGGAGTTTCGGGGCAGGTTGGAGTTTGAGCAAGAGATGGCCGAAGCCAGCCTCAACGCCTATGCCCAGGGCTTCAATCATTGCAAGACGAAGGTTGCCGAGGTCTTCAGAATCAGCGACCTCGATCTTGAAGCCATCTAGCCTGGGGACCTAGATGACAGGGAGTTGGACGGGGATGAGGTCGGCAGAGAGTCGGGACCCGGCGAGCCGTAGATTAGGCTTTCCTTTTGTATCTTTTCCATTTCCTTTTGTAACCGACTTCGAGTTTAACTTTGTAATTGTTGAGAACATTAATAAAAAGAAAGAGATTTTGCTCGAAAGATCTTCATTTGTCTAAGGTAATTGCTTCGTGTATCAGCAGTGTCACGCTAGTTCCAAGACTTAGGCTTGGTAGTGAGTAGTCACAGCCTTCCTCGCAGCCCAATTAGGGCCCACACGGACTCGTGCTACCGACCGAGTCCCTCGTTCTTCAGCTATTCGGTGGGGCAAACGCAGGGTGTCAGCGTCGGTCGAGGAAGACTCGAATGCGTTTAGGAATCTTTTTAGAACCGCCTCAGGGGTTAGTAAGCCAACTCGAGGGGCGACTCGAATAGGTACGAAGCTGTTAGAGACTTGAACCGACTCGAGGGCATCTCCAAGCCAGACTGAGTGGTGTCTCGTTAGCTGCAATGTCGATGAGCTCCTTTAGAACCCTCGGGGGTTTGTGTGCGGTCCGAGGGGTGACTCAAATGGGTACGGAGCTTTTAGGGACTTGAACCGATTCGGGGGCATCTCCAAGCCGGACCGAGTGGTGTTTCGTTAGCCGCGATGCCGACAATCTCCTTTAGAATCGCCTCGAGGGTTTGTGTGCCGGTTCGAGGGGCGACTCGAATGGGTACGGAGCTGTTAGGGACTTGAACTAACTTGGGGGCATCTCCAAGCTGGACCGAGTGGTGTCCCGTTAGCCGTGATGCCGATGAGCTCCTTTAGAACTACCTTGGGGATTTATGTGTCGGCCCGAGGGGTGACTCGAACGGGTATGGAGCTGTTAGGGACTTGAACTAACTCGGGGCGTCTCTTAGCCGGACCGAGTGGTGTTCCGTTAGCCGCGATGCCGACGAGCTCTTTTAGAACCGTCTTGGGGGTTTTGTGTGCCGGCCCGAGGGGCGATTCGAACGGGTATAGAGCTGTTAGGGACTTGAACCGACTCGGGAGCGTCTCCTAGCCGGACCGAGTGGTGTCCCATTAGCGATGCCGATGAGCTCCTTTAGAACCGCCTCGGGGTTTGTGTGTCGACCTGAGGGGTGACTCTCAAACGGATACGGAGCTGTTAGGGACTTGAACCAACTCGAGGGCATCTCCAAGCCGGACTGAGTAGTGTCTCATTAGCCATAATGCTGATGAGCTCCTTTAGAACCACCTCGGGGGTTTGTGTGCCGGTCCGAGGGGCGACTCGAACGGGTATGGAGCTGTTAGGGACTTGAACTGACTCGAGGGCATCTCTAGCCAGATCGAGTGGTGTCCTATTAGCCGCGATATCGACGAGCTCCTTTAGATAACAAGTCCTCAGATTTGGGGATGAGCTAGATGTAGTGCTTAAGGAATTCTTTATTGACAATCATGGAGGGGGTACATTATTGGTAGTATTAGCGGAGGTTGCCTGCATTCCAAGTGTGCAGGATGGGTCATCCACCGAGCTCTTCGATCTGGTATGGCCCCCGGTGAAGTACCTCGGTGATGCGGTAAGGACCTTCCTAGTTTGGAAATAACTTGCCCTCCTCCACTGGCTTGGATACCTCGGCCTTCTGAGAACTAGATCTTCGGGGCGAAACGTCTTGGGACGTACCCGAGCATTGTAGTACTTGGCCGCTTGCTGGCGAAAGGTTATCATCCGAAGCCATGCTTGATCGTGCGCTTCATCGATGAAATTGAGGTTGGCTCTCAGCCGTGTGGGGTTATCTTCATCGTTGTAGGACTCACCCGAGGACTCGGCAAGCCGATCTCAACGGGGATGACCCTTCGGATCTGAAAATGAGACTGAAGGGGTCTCTCCAGTCAGGGCCCTTGGAGTCGTATGGTATGCCCACAGCATGCTGGGGAGCTCCTCCACCCATATGCCTTTGGATCCATCCAGCCTGGTTTTGAGTCTCCGGAGGATGGTCCGATTCATAACCTCGACCTCTCCATTAGTATGCGAGTGGCCGACAGAGGTAAACTGATGGCAGATGCCCAGCTTGGTATAGAAAGTCTTGAATGTGGCATTGTCGAACTGCCGACCATTGTCGGTGATGATGGTGTGAGGCAGGCCGAAATGACATATGATATATTTCCAGAAGAAGGCTTTGACCTTGCCCTCGGTGATCTTGGCCAGTGCCTTGACTACAATCCACTTGGTGAAGTAGTCAATGGTGACGAGCAAGAACCTTCGCTGACCCGAAGCCGGAAAAATGGCCCGAGGATATCCATCAACCACTGGGTGAAGAGCCACAGGACTGAGAGCGGATTCAATGGAGCGGACGACTGTCATTGAATATGCACATGCCACTGGCAGCCGTCACATTTCTGAACCAACTTGGCGGAGTCCTCCCTTATGGTAAGCCAGTAGTAGCCTTGGCGAAGGGCCTTCTGAGCTAGAGATCACCCCCCAGATGGTCTCCACAGATGCCTTCATTGATTTCTCTAAGGATGTAGTCGGCATCTGCAGGTCTAACGCAATTGAGAAGGTGTTAGGAAAATGAGGCGCTCGTCCAGGAGGGTGAACTTGGAAGCCCTCCATTTGAGCAGCCTAGCCTCCCCATGATCGGTTGGGAGGGTGCCGTCAGTGAGATAGTGAACGTAGGCGTCTATCCAAGTCGGCTCTGGGCGAGCGAGAGGACCTCCTCTCTGTCCTCGATGCTGGGCCTCTCCAGGTCTTCGATGTAGGCGTCCCCCATGACACCGTCGACCAAGGTGGCTAGGCAGGAAAGGGTGTCGGCCTTGGCGTTCTCACTTCGAGGAATGTAGCTAATGTTGAAGTAGGCCATCGGAGAGACTAGGAGCCGAACCTTATCTAAGTATCGCGCCATGGTGGGGTCTTGTGCCTCGTACTCTCCATTGATTTGCCTGGAGATGAGTTGAGAATCATGAAGGCCCTGAGACGCTTCACCCCAAGTTCCTGTGCGAGTCTCAGTCCGGCTAGCAGGGCTTCGTACTCAGCCTGGTTGTTCGTAGCTTTGAAGAGGAGTCAGAGAGCGTACTCCATTTTTTTGCCCTCCAGACTCGCAAGGATGAGGCCGGCGTTGCTTCCTTGGGAGTTTGAGGCGCCATCCACGTGGAGGATCCAAAACTCTCCCACATCGCCAGGCTCGACGTCGAGTTGCACCATAGGAGTTTCTTTCGCTTGCTCCTCGTCCAGGTGCACTCGACCAGAAAGTCGGCCAAGACTTGAAACTTTAGAGCCGGCCTTGCTTGAAATGAGAGGTCGAACTCTTCCAGCTTAATCGCCCATTTGGCAAGCCGGCCTAAGGTGTCAGGATGAGCCAGTATAGCTTGGAGGGGTTAGTCCGTGAGCACCACAATGGAGTGAGCCTGGAAGTATGGTTGGAGACGCTGGGCGAAAATGATCAGAACAAAGATGATCTTCTCTATCTTGGAGTACCTAACCTCAGCATCATGGAGCACCTTGTTCACATAGTAGACGGGCTTCTGGGTTCCGTCACGTTGAGGTGCACCAGGACGGAGCTGACAGCCTCCGAGGAGGCGGCGAGGTAAAGGAAAAGGCTCTCTCAGTCCCTTGGCTTCGACAGGAGTGGCGGGAAGATAAAAATGCCTTCAATCCTTCGAAAGCTTTCTGGCAATCTTTTATCCACTCGAACCCGTTCACTTTGTGCAGGGCTTTGAAGAAAGGCAAGCACCTCTCAACCGACTTAGAGAGAAACCGGCTTAGGGCCGCCACCCTCTCGGTGAGCCGCTGCACCTCTTTCTTGTTGGTCGGTGACCTCATATCGAGGATGACGCTCTTCTCTGGATTCGCCTTAATTTCTTGCTGAGTCACCATAAAGCTCAAAAATTTCCCTGCTGTAACCTCGAAAACACACTTCTTCGGGTTCAACTTGACTTTGTAGCGACGGAGGTTGTTAAAGGTCTCCTCCATATCGGAAACATGATCGAAAGTACATGTGCTTTTGTCAGCATATCGTCCATGTAGACCTTCATGTTCCCCAGCTAGTCTTAGAAGACTTTGTTCATCAACCTCTGATAAGTCGCTCCTGCATTCTTAAGGCCGAAGGGCATTACCTTATAGCAGTAAATGCCCTTCTCAGTCACAAAAGAGGTGTGCTCCTCATCATTCGGGTCCATCTTTATTTGGTTGTACCATAGAAGGCGTCCATGAAACTAAGAAGCTCGTGACCGATGTCGAATCCACCAGTTGATCAATCCGGGGCAATAGAAGCTGTCTTTTGGGCACGCCTTATTAAGGTTGGTGAAGTCGATGCAGATCCTCGAGCTCCCATTTGCCTTACAGGCCATGACTATGTTGGCCAACTAGCTCGGGTAATGCACTTTCCGAATGTGGCCGGTAGCAAGCAGCTTGTTGACCTCCTCGTTGATGGCTCTTTGCCGCCCAGGAGCAAAACTCCTCTTTCTTTGGCAGATCAACGGTGCTTCGGGTCGATGTTGAGCTTGTGGATGATCACATTTGATGGAATACCAGGCATGTCAGACGCTGACCAGGCAAAAACGTCCGAGTTGGCGCACAGGAATGTCAGGAGGCGATCCCGGTCTTCTGTAGGGAGGAGTCCACCGACTCGCACTGTCCTCATTGGGTCGTCTCCAAGTGGGAAGGTCAGCAGCCACTCAGTCGGCTCTCCCCCTTTACCGGACTCTCGGGGGCCTGACACTTCTGAAGCCGGCTTGACCTCTTGAGGACTTGAAGCTGTATGATAGTAGGGTAGGACTGGGCCGGTCTCTCCTCGCATTTTGCCGACTCCATTGCTAATGGGAAACTGCATAAGCAAACACTTGGTGGAGATGACTGCATCAAGAAGATTAAGGCCCGATCGGCCGAGGATGGTGTTGTATGCCAAAGGTACTCGGACGATCAAGAACCTCATCATAACTGTGCTCTGGCACGGCGGTGTTTCGGCCGTCACGGGTAAGGTGATCTCACCTTTTACCCTCACTGAATCTCCTATGAACCCGACCAGGGGAGCCGTCACTGGCTGAAGAGAGTCAAGAGACAAATTCATCCTAACAAATGCATCGTAAGTAATGATGTCAGCCAAGCTGCCACTATCAACCAAGATCCTCTTTGCAGGATGCTTGGCGATCGTCATCAGACAACGACGCCCTCATTGTTTACATTATCAACCCTGGCTAACTCCCTCTGGGGATTACATCATCTAGGTCCCCACTCCCCCTAGGCTGCTTGGATGAGGAGGCTGCCCCCCAGGACACTATCCCCACCATCCTCTCCGTCGGGGCATTGTCGACAACAGCATGAGCAGGTGGAGGCCCCATAAGTGCTGGAACAGTTGGGGGTGCCTTTTGGACATACTTCCCGAGGTAACCCACTGGATGAGTTCCTCAATGGCGCTTCAGGCTGTAGCAGTTGTCGGTATCGTGGCTGTAGTCCCGGTGGAAGCGGCAGTAGCGGCTTTTGTCGCGGGAAAACTTTTCTTCATAGGTGGAGGGCGTTGGAGATATGGCTCGCCCTCGATCTCCATGAGGATGTGAGATCGGGGGGCGAGAAGAGGCGTGAGTTCGCTTTCCCTGGGGGGCGAGGCTCAGAAGCGGGCAGACCTCTGGCTAGAGCCTCGCTCAAACTCCCGGCAGGTGAAGTCGGCCTCATCCGCATGATGTACTTCTATGCGCGGAGGAGGAGGTCGGAGTAGGAGTTGGGTGGCTTCTTATCCAGAGAAAAAGTAAAGCGGAAGGAGAGAAGTCCCCACTTCAGTGCCAGAGTTGCCACCACATCGTCAGATGATAAACTTTAAGGGCAGCCGTCTTGAAGCGGGCCACAAAGTCCCGAAGTGACTCCCCTCCTTCTGACGTACGGAGAAGAGGCTGTCCGCAACTCGCGGGATCCTCCGACAAGCATCGAATTGTGCAGGAACGCCCTTTCCAGCTCTCAGAAGGAATCAATGCTGTACGGGGACAGACGAGAGTGCCAGGTGCGAGCAGCCTTCCACAAAGTGGCAGGGAAGGCCTTGCACAGAGGGCGTCAATAGCCCCTTAGACTTGCATGAGAGCTTTGTAGCTCTCGAGGTGATCGAGGGGATCCGTCATACCATCGTATGGATCCAGTTGGGGGACGAATCTGGAGGGGACGGGCTCGTCCAAGATTCGGTGAGTGTAAGGAGGACGATTGTTGTACTCTTTCTCTGGCTGGTTGTTGACTTTTCTGGTGAGTTCTTCTAGCCGCCGTGGTATTCATCCAAGCGCTCCTCCGCCTGGCGGTTAATGGCTGACATCTTCTTTGGTGGCCCAGAAGATAATGAGGAAGAAGAAGGGGAAGAGCACGGGTGGTGGTGTCTCCGCTTTGGCTCTTCCTGGCACCGGGCTCTAGGGAAGACTCGCCCGGGCTATGCGGGAGAGTGTGACCTTTTGAGGGGCTCCCGATGGTGCCCTTTGAGAGAGGCACGACGGTGGCCAGTCTCCTGGCGAGGGGATCTTCCCCGTACAGACTACTGACTGGCCAGTGCAGTAGGCGGTGGTGCAGGTGGAGCGGGCTAATGCTGAGTGGCCACGGACTGCTGCTCCCGGAGTCCATGGATCATCGCCATGATAGTTTGGACCTGTTGGGTGAGCACAGCCAATTGCTCGGCTTGAGCGCAGCTGGTGGCGGGAGTAGCCGGAGGGTTAGCAACAGGGAGGTTGACCTCTTACTGCTCGTCGTTAGAGGTGCCCCCTAGGATAGCTGGTGGAGGCATCTTGGGCACGTGTCACCACCATTGTTGATGAAGAGGGAGAGGAAAACTTGCAAACAAGTGTATAGAGCTCGTCTTTCTCGCCCCCCAACCTGGCGCGCCAATCTGTTGATGCTTGATCACTAGAACTGGACGTCGGGAAAGAACTCCGTTTGTTGGTGCAGCCTTTTCCGGAGTGAGTGGCCTACAAAAAGTCCCGGAATTGGAGGAAGCTCCGGTGGAAACCCTCCGACGATCAAGTTAGCGACCGAGGTCACAACAGTGAGGGAGCTTGAAGAAGCTCCGAAAGAGAAGAAGGCTCCGAGAATCAGAGTATGTGCTTTTGTTTTTTGGTATGCGTGTAACACGTACCTTTATTCTGGATTCTCCTACCTTTTATAGACCTTCGGTATCCGTCTGGGGATTAGCCACATGGAGTTCCGTGAAGAGGAATGTCTATGGGCACGTGGCGATTACGTGAATTGAAGCGGGTCGGTGGGCCTGGTCCCATCGAGCACATGAGCGTGGCGGTTGGTGGGCCTGATCCCATTAACTGAGTAGGTCAGGCTACGCAGGTCAAGCGGTAGGTGGGCCTGGCTGCGTTAGGCTGCGCAGGTTAGATGGTAGGTAGGCCCTGGGGCCGACTTGGAGGAGTTGGGGCCGCTGGGGCCGACTTGGATAGGGTGGTCCACTGAGAAACGGGACCGCTTTGAAAAGTCGAGGCCGCTGAGATCGATTTGAGAGATCAAGACTGCTAGAACCAACTTAAAGAGGGCGGTTCACTGAGAAATAGGCCACCTTAAAGAAGCATGATATTAGCTTTCATCCATACCATTGGTTAGCTTTATCGTTATGTTTACATGATGTCACCGGCCACATCAGAATTCATGGCTTGTATCGCCCGCCTTTTCAAATAACGCCCAGTTGATGGCAGCATTTTAAGCGGCCATGGTTGGTCAGATGTTGACAAAAAAGATTGCTTGGAAACGGTGGATGTACTGGAGAGCAAGCCAGAACGATACGTAAAGGCTACCGTGTCATCCAATGTTAATTTATAATAACACGGATGACTTGCTACGGTGAAAACCGTATACGTCACAGTTTATTATCCTCAAGTGGGCTCAAATCTTTGCATTTTGCCCATCGTGGTCCTTCCTTCATTAGGCCGGGAACAAGAACCGTGACAGGGTCCCGCTGGCGTGCCCTGTGCACTGAGAGGTTGCCCCCTCCTCCTCCTCATCCTCCTGTTACTCGTTTATTGTGGCTGATAAGCGCATAATTTGGATATAATTGTAACGTTATGAACTGGTTATTGTTTGCTTGGCAGAGCAAACAATCCACTGCTGATCTGTTGTTCTAATTGTTACTTGCTATTATTTCCATGTTTTGTCTGTATAGATAGTTATTATTATTACTACTGCTGCTGCTGTAGAAGAAGGGGAAGGAGTTATATGAGGGATGGAAGGGAGAGATGGGAAGGACATAGAGAGTAGAGAGGGAGGAGCCATGAAAGTGCCGGTGGTGGTAGTGGCGAAAGAGGAGAGAGGGGTGATGGAGAGGAATGGAGGATCGGGCTTCTTCTGCGAGGAGGAGGACAAGGAGATAGGGATGAGGGAGCCGCTGCTGCGAAGGCGCAACACGAATACCACCTCCCAGCTCGCCATCATCGGCGCGAATGTCTGCACCATCGAGAGTCTGGACTATGAGTAAGCTGCCCATCGTAATCCCTTTCCCTCTACTTTTTTTTTCCCCCCTTGATCTTTATTTTAAGTTTTGATGTCACATAGAATTGAAGTGTTAGTGAATATGATACATGAAACCATCCATTCTTATGAGTAATGCATCTTGACTGCGCCGCATGTAGCAGTTCATTTTGTTATGATCCATGAAGCAAAGATTGTTTTTTTATATAATCGAGTTATCTGATTCTTTTGCATGATGGTACTCTGGTTAACTTGCAAAAGAAGCATGCCATTTAACCATTTGCTTCTTTGTTTGCTTGAAGTCATGATATTTTGCTATTTGTAATAAGTGATTCTGTTCTTGATGGATTGTGGCAGCTGATGTTCCTCTGTTTTTGGTTCCTGATCGTTTGGGTGCAAAAGATAAGATCAGGAAACCGGACCAACAAGATGTCACACATCTTATGGAGCCTGTTTGTTTTTGTGGTTGGATTTTGGGTTTGGAAGTGATGAACTTCCATGAAAAGGTGCTTTCACCTCTTGAGTTATGTATCTCCATAAGCTGCTTCTTTCTTTTGGAGGCATGAAATTATCACATTACTTCCTTCGGGACTAATGGTGTCAAGGATCTGACTTTCTTACAGTTTCTAAAAAGTTAGTGTTTCAATGGTTAGTCTTTTAGTTCCATCATGGTCAGAAAATCTTGGAAAAGTTGAATAATGAGCTGTTATTAATTGATCTGATGATGCTAAGGATGGATGAACTGCACTCCCTTCTTTTGTTTAATTAACAGAACTGCTAGTATGAACTTCTCTTTATTTGTACTCTAACAAGTTAATTATGTGTGCGATTTTATAAGCATTTCTATGCTTATATTTGTTCCATGTGTGCTCTGTCCTGTTTCTGCTTTGTTTGGTAATGCTGCTTAATGAATCGGCTTGAACACAGAGTTGGTGGCAATTCCATTAACCACATTTTAAGTACAAGAGGCTGGTCCAATGACCAGTGGAAGTTATAAATACATCAGATTAAGAAAAATATTAATATGCCATCCAATTGTTGTAAAATTAATAGACAAGTCCTCTCTTCTTTTCGGCATGCAGAT